>JAWQFJ010018429.1:70000-73174 GCA_034096865.1 Theodoxus fluviatilis
CATTAACCGTAGGTGCGTCTCGCTCGCCCTCGACTAGCCCTCGAGGCGAGGCACTTGCCTACCAACCGCGCCCTATGTCTGGACCGTTGTAGTTTCTCTGTGGTGCCGAGGCCTTCACCAAGATCCCACGCAGGCAGCATCTAAAGTCAGTTTGTCTGACCGCAAAGCTTAGAATTAAGCGCAATAAGGTAAAGGTAAAGGTGCTCTTTTTTATATTACGACTTTTCCACCCATTGATGGATGCTCAAACCACACACATTCCCCCTGGTCATCGGGATACCTCTTTTTATCATTCCAACAACCTCTCAACTCCCTGGGGAGCATGCAACCGGGCTGCGGTTGAACGCGCCTACGTTATCGTTCACAATTTTCCAACTCAGCCCTAACGGGTACCCGTTATACTCCTGAGTGGGGAGGAGCAATGTGAGTAAAGCACTTTGCTCAAGGATGTAACTCTAGAATCCGCGCAGTTTCAAACACAGCACCCACTAGCCGCAGGTTCAGCGCGCTAACCACTCGGCCACAGAGCCGCATAATAGAGAGCACACGTGACTCCATTTCACTAAATTCAAACATGCAAAAATTAATAATTGCGCAGGACTTTTCATCTCTGTAGAAAAGCTGCAGGCTTTTATGCAATTTACACACAGTTACCCTGCAGACAACCATGCATTCTTTTCGACAGAGAGATCACATGTACTGGGCAGAAAATTGTTACTTTTGCCAAAAAAAACTCTGAAAGGATCCATCTTCTCCATCCCAAGTTCATGCAGTGCAGGCGTACACGAGAACTGTGCAATTCGTTCCTAGTGCAGTTTGACAAATGTCATCCCCTCATTTGCATTCATACATCCGTGAACGTTTCCTTTCATTCGACTTCAGGAAACGCCATGAACTTTCCGCTCCACTTGTTGCCTGTGCCAAATGCGTTCACAGACTGCATAGTCATGCTAACGCTATGCAAATGAGGTGAGGTGAGTGAGGGCGACAGGCAAAAGTGCAAAGTCCACGTTGCAGTCATAATAATCCCATCCTGTTCATCGAAAATGACGGCATAGACTGTACTTAATTCACAGGAAAAGATAATAGAGTGGAGCAGATAGAGGAGGAGTAGGAGCGAAAGTACCATGAGCAGAAGCTGGAGGAGAATAATAAACAAGAGAGAAGAATGGAGAAGCAGAAGCAGCAGAAGCAGGAGGGAGAACAGCAAGTGATGCCAGGGCGGAAGCACGAGGAACGGGAGGAGGCTGAGCTGGAAGTGGAACAAATGGAGAAATAGTGTAAATACTTAGCAGAAGAGAAGGAGTAGGAGAAGGGAGAGAAAGAGGAGGAGAAAGAGGAGGAGAAAGAGGAGGAGAAATAGGAGGAGAAAAAGGAGGAGAAAGAGGAGGAGAAAGAGGAGGAGGAGGAAAAAGAGGAGAAAGAGGAGGAGGAGGAGAAGGAGAGGAGGAGGAGGAGGAGGAGAGAAAGGAGGAGGAGGAGGAGGAGGAGGAGGGGGAAGGAGAGGAGGAGGAGGAGGAAAAGAGGAGGAGAAAGAGGAGGGGAGGAGGAGGAGGAGAAGAGGAGGAGAAAGAGAGAGGAGGAGGCGGAGAGGAAGAGAGGAGGAGGAGGAGGAGGGAGGGGGTGGGAGGAGGGGGGAGGAGGGGAGGAGGAGGAGAGGAGGAAAAAGAGGAGGAAAAAGAGCAGAGAAAGAGGAGGGAGAAAGAGGAGGAAGACAAGAGAGGAGGAGGTAGGAGGAGGAGGAGGAGGAGGAAAAGAGGGAGGGGAGGAGCAAGTGGAGCAGGAGGAGCCAGTGGAGGCGGAGGAGCCAGTGGAGGCGGAGGAGGAGCAGAAAGAGCAAGGAGGAGGAGGACGACGATGATGAAGCCGAGAACGAGGAGGAGGAGGACAAGGAAGATGAGCAGGAGTAGTAGCATAACGGCAGCAGCAGCAGCAGCAGCCACAGGTAAGAAATGGATTACACTAAAAGTATTCGAACTGTTTTGGGTCCGAGACAAATCAGCCACACCTCTTTATACAACCATGGGATGTCTGCATTCCTTTGGGGTCTTTGTGCGACCTCTGACCTTGACGCACGGGTCGCACTTCTGTCGTGTGGAGAGCACCAGCTGTCATCACGGCGTAAAGCCCCCACATGCGGCTCCACCTGTCCAGGGCAGATGGTGGCGGCCTTGGCGGTAGACCAAGGACACTGTCCCAGCATTGTGACACTGGGATCCAAGTGATCTGAGTTGTGCTGGCGGTCTTCATTCATTCCATCACATCGGCCTTGGAGTGCACAGGCAGCAGTTTTATGAGGACATGCTTTCTCATGGGAAGGAGCACGTGCAGTGGGTCCTAGGCAAAACATGGCTTTGCATTGTAATAAATCTGTATCAGGCATAATTTTATCCAAGCATCGTCATGCTGAACAAAGAAACTTATTTCGCAACACAAGGTATTTATTCTATACATAGCAGCTGAACAACACGAAACGAGTTCATATTACAGGTAACAACTTATACTGTATTATGTCTTCTTCTTTACAAAGGTGCACCAACAGAATGTATTCAGTATTCGCGGCTTTGAACAGACATTTTCAGTTTTAATTTGTTTTTATGACAAACATATTTGCAAGGTGACGACAGTAAGTTACATGGGAGAAATAAGTTAAAATAAATTTCTTTCACCGTAGTTTCTTCTGTAGAGAGAGTAAAGTTCCAATCACCTATGAGTTCCGAGGCGTTTTCTTGTAGAGTTGGACCCAGAGTGGCAGTAAATTTGGAATGATAGATGAGCGTGTCGTGATTATTGCCTTCTTATGACGATCATAAACTAGAAACCCCTTTGATTTCGTTACATGTAGCACACTATTGAACCAGACTCTGGAGTCGTGAATGTTGTAAATCTCCGCCAAGGAGGTTATGTTTTACACTCGGTTCGTTGGTTTAGTTAGTTAAGATAGTCTAGTTTAGTCTAGTCTAGTCTAGTCTAGTCTAGTCTAGTCTAGTCTAGTCTAGTCTAGTCTAGTCTAGTCTAGTCTAGTCTAGTCTTATTTAGGTACTTAGTTAATCAGCAAAAGAACTCCAACAGTTCACAACTGATCCTGATGAAATTCTGTGGAAGGTCAGGGTTTCGCCTAATGAGAAATGCAGTAAATTTTGGAGGTTGTCTGTTTTTGTGTTTGGGAATTAG
>JAWQFJ010018430.1:5000-17500 GCA_034096865.1 Theodoxus fluviatilis
ATAAGTCCGGGAGGGTCACAGAGCCGCCTTCCCTTATCGTTTGTTAATTGAACTTGACATGTGACCAGGGACAGTTTCCCTCCTGTCGTTCTCGAGCGCTATGCCTAAATTGTTAGAAACAAGAGACACATTTGATGCTTTCTCTAAATTAAGACATCTGATTGCAATGGGTCAATATTCATTCGATTGACTTTGTTATGCCTATCGAGGCAACACTTGGTGTGAATAATTTCAAGTAAGTATAAGGTAGCAATGAGCCTTTTTCTATCATTAGGAAAACACAACCCAGAGACAGGCTGAGATCACCACCACCAGATCCCAAGCCTGGCTCCCCTGAGGTCCGCGCATTTCTTTGATAAGGAGGGACTGTCGGCAGGTCGAGAGAGACCCCATACCATCTGGGGGAGAGATCACTGTCACCACAGTCTTGGGTTGGTCCAGGCCATTATCATCAGGCCTCGGACCAGCCAAGAGCTCCTATACCCATGGGTAGCAATAAAGTTGTGGAAAGCAGCAGCGATTTTGTCTCATGCCTGTGCCCTTGTACCATCAAGCCTTGCCTCCACCCCCCATCACAAATGACGCTGCGGAGCAGGGTGAGACATAGTGCTCTTTCTACAACTTTTCTGAATACCATCGGAGCCTGACGCTTTCCACAGAGGAAAAGACTAAAAACTACAGCCTCCATTTCGCCATCGGACGCCTCCAGCTTGAAGCATAGGACATCTCTGCCACTTTCAAGACTTAACCTCAACCTCGCTTCACCTACATGAAAATGGTCAGTGCCACGCTGCAGTGCACGACCTCCTCAGTAGCCTGCCACCCACCGTTCGATTCCTTGTCATCACCTGAGCATCCCTGCCACAACATCATTGTGAAGTGGAGCCACAACATGCAGCTGTCTCTACAGGGGGCACCCGTCCAACCTGCCTTTGACGAGACTGGAACCACCAGCCAAGCCCCTCATCACCCGAAGATAGCAGACGCCTTCCCTGGAATGCTAAAACAACGGCTGGCATTCCACACGCCCACCTCTAGAACTCATTCCCCTCATGAACATTTCGGTATTGTGTGACTGCCGTCTTCGGTTGCATTTGTGTGTGTGTGTGTGCTGAGAGACAACGAACAGTTTTGTGAAAACACACGGATGCGATTCCCTTCATTGAAATGAACACTCCAATTGTAAATAATTCATTTGATCAACGAAACAGGTAATTTCTGCAGTCGCTATTTTGATTTGTAAATTTAAGATCGTTGTCTACTTGTCTTTCTTTACACGTAGTTGTAATGAAGAAAAAAAAAGTGTACAGTGTAATACAATTTTTCTGTTAAAGTTTCTTAAGAAGTAATATACTTATCACTTGATATATGCAGTATATAATATTTGTAATGAAATGTTACCATCGTAGTGTGAAAATTGGTTCATATGTTGATTGTAGGTGGTCATTCTGACTGTACTGTTTCATTGTTGTGCGTGTTGTATTTTGGGCTGAACAACCTTGTGGATTCAGGTCAAATACCACCCAAGGTCTCGTTCGTGGGATGTAACCTCACGCCTGGTATGTCTTGTTCCAATGCATCCCGGACTTATGTCTTTGTCTACTTCTGTTATGGTTCGTAATGGCAGAATGTCCATTGCGGTGGCACCGTAATTGGTCTTATTACGGTGGAATTCGTAATGCCGTCAGAGCATTGCGGGGTGTTGCTGTTGAGTGTAGCACCAATATTTAGTGTTTAACCTGTTGCTTCGTTACATCTAGTTGAAGGGTTCAGACCGCTTCTAGCTTGTATTTGAGGCACACGTTGTGTATGTTTTATGTCAGGTTGATGACACTTACTGAATGGCTAAGACCGCTTCAAGATGTCTGACCCAACATGCTGTATAAAGTTCGGATGCTATGTTGTTTTCTATGTTGAATGACTACTGGTAATCAACTGAACGAACCAGATTTGGCTAGGCATTGTTTTTCTTGTACTTCGAGGGCGAAGCACTGTTAGATTGGGGGGATATGTGACCGGGTGAAGTGAAGCCCGAAGTCTTTACATGGACTCTCTCTCTCTCTCTCTCTCTCTCTCTCTCTCTCTCTCTCTCTCTCTCTCTCTCTCTCTCTCTCTCCTCTCTCTCTCTCTCTCTCCCTCCTCCCCCCCCCCCCCCCGACATTTGTTCCCCTCTCTCCTCCCTCTATCATGTATCCTGCGTCTCAGACGCCCATGCTATATATGTTGTAAGACCAGCCTACTATGCAGCTTATCAGTCCGGGAGGGTCGCAGAGCGGCCTTTCCTTATCGTTTGTTAATTGAACTTGACATGTGACCGCGGACAGTTCCCTCCTGTCGTTCTCGCGCGCTATGCCTAAATTGTTAGATACAAGAGACAAATTTGATGCTTTCTCTAAATTAAGACATCTGATTGCAATGGTGCAATATTCATTCGGTTGACTTTGTTATGCCTATCGAGGCAACACTTGGTGTGAATAATTTCGAGTAAGTATAAGGCAGCAATGAGCCTTTTTCTATCATTAGGAAAACACAACCCAGAGACAGGCTGAGATCACCACCACCAGATCCCCAGCCTGGCTCCCCTGAGGTCCGCGCATTTCTTTGATAAGGAGGGACTGTCGGCAGGTCGAGAGGGACCCCATACCATCTGGGGGAGAGATCACTGTCACCACAGTCTTGGGTTGGTCCAGGCCATTATCATCAGGCCTCGGACCAGCCAAGAGCTCCTATACCCATGGGTAGCAATAAAAATGTGGAAAGCAGCAGCGATTTTGTCTCTTGCCTGGGCCCTTGTACCATCAAGCCTTGCCTCCACCCCCCATCACATAAGTAATCTCTTTTTTCTGTCAAATTAAAGCACAAACCCAGGACCCAGGGCTAGGATTTGGGAAACGATCCACACCCTGGCTCCTGTGAGGTTCGTGCATCCGCTTGTTAAGAGGGAAACGCACACAAGACTAGAGACCACTGCCACCACGTCTTGGGTTGGTCCAGGCCATTACCATCCAGCCTCGGACCAGCCACCAGCTCCTGCAACCATTGACAAATAAAGTTGTGGAAAGCAGCTACGACTTGTCTCATACCTGACATTAAGCCTCGAGCTCCTCACAGCTTGAACCTTACCACCGGCTCTAATACATTTTCACATCAGGTATACTTTTTTCTTAGCGAATCCTTATGAAACAGTTTGAAGAACCTCGAGCACACACACTGCTAAATAAGGCTTCCGATACTTTTTCTTGAAAGCACGCAGCCACTTGAGATTTTGACCTTGATCAGTACTTCATGGGCGCAGCAATTATTTAGGATATCAACAGTTTCTAGCTTACATCAACTTGTATTTGTCCTTGACAACAAACGGAGTATGCAAAAACGGTACATCGTGTCGATTTGGACACATCTTCTGCTGCCTTTGCGGAGGGATCTGCATTTTCCAGTTTGGGATTTGGTCTCCCCGTTGATTTCACTGTTCGTCTTCATCGTCGATCGGCGAACCGCATGTGCATGTGTAAATGTACAAGCCGAGGCGTGTGTGTGTCTGTCTCTCTGTCTGACTGCATGCCTGTTTGTTTTGCTTGTTTGTCTGTCTGTCTGTCTGTCTGTCTGTCTGTCTGTCTGTCTGTCTGTCTGTCTGTCTGTCTGCCTGCCTGTCTGTCTGCCTGCCTGCCTGCCTGTCTGCCTGGATGCCTGCCTCTCTGTCTGCCTGTCTGTCTGTCTGTCTGTCTGTCTGTCTGTCTGTCTGTCTGTCTGTCTGGTCGTCTGTGTCTGTCTGTCTGTGTGTGTCTGTGTGTGTGTGTGTGTGTGTGTGTGTGTGTCTGTCTGTCGTGTCTGTCTGTCTGTCTGTCTGTCTGTCTGTCTGTCTGTCTGTCTGTCTGTGTTTGTCTGTCTTTGTCTGTCTGTCTTTCTCTCTCTCTCTCTCTCTCTCTCTCTCTCTCTCTCTCTCTCTCTCTCTCTCTGTCCGTCCGTCCGTCTGTCTGTGTGTGTGTGTCTGTCTGAGTCTTTGTCTGGGTGTCTGTCTGTGTGTGAGTCTGCCTGACCGCCTGTCTGTGTGTCTATCTGTCTGTCTGTCTGCCTCTCTCTCTGTGTCTCTCTCTCTGTCTCTCTCTCTGTCTCTCTGTCTCTCTCTCTCTCTCTCTCTCTCTCTCTCTCTCTCTCTCTCTCTCTCTCTCTCTCGCTTACTCGCTCGCTTACTCGCTCGCTTGCTCTGTGTGTGCATGCGCGCGCGCGTTTGTCTGCATTATTAATACACGTCACCGCCGCCTTCGGGATAACTGGTCGGGCGTGTCACCTTGGGCCATCTGCGTAACTACGAAACGCGACAATGCTGATGGTGTTCTTGTGTGTGGATCGCTTTAAGGGATAATAGGGGCTTTGTTAGTTAATAATTTTCTCCTTTTCGGTGAAAGTGGACTTTGCAGAGCATTAAAGTCTGAAAGACGGAAAGGTGACTGGGAGGGCAGACTGGATAATTGTGTTGTCGGTGCCTCCAGAAAGACAAATACATGTAACATGTAACCACGAAATGATCGCATCACAACCTCGGTCCATTTTAAGTCATGTTGCATTTTTTAACGAAAATTGTTTTATTTTCAATGCGGTGAAGACAGTTTTTACATTGGATAATTGAATGCTGCGCTGTACCAAAGACCCTCTACAATTGTAGAGGGTCTTTGGCTGTACGTAATTAAATCGTAATCAAAATTTTGAAAAAAGTGTGAGAGCTCAATCAAATCACATTTTCAGTCCTTTTCCCCCCATAACTATCTACGTACCACAATAACCAAATTTAGGTTTAAAACCCTTTTTATAAGCTGCAGATCGACTTAACATCTTCAGATACTATAACAACAACAACAAAACGGCAATAGATCAGTTTTGTATAAATCGACAGAATCCACAATCTGGTCCCCACCCACTAAAACAGGCTGTACATGTACGTCGACTTTGCTGGAAGCATTATGCGACTCATCCCGTAATGAGAGGTCCCGTACGTGATGTGTCACCACGAAATAAGTCTTGCTCTATCTTTTTATTGATTCTGCCTAAGAACTGAATAAAAAGCGCTATGACTTTTCTTTCTAGCGACAAAATCCTCTGAAACTCGGACTTATAGTTGATGAGATACTGGCTGTGAAAGACGTTACCCTCTAAAATCGACATTTCGAGAAAATCACGTCTAATTGTTTGCAAAGTTTCCACAAGATTACACATCGTTCAGGTCGGTGCTAGCCACCCATTGGGGGTCTATTTTTATCTAGCCAATGAAATTACAAAGTCTTCTTGACGAGAAGACAGTTTCCTACAGAAAACACGAATGAAAGTTTCTCATTGGGGAGGAAGAAAATATTCATAGAAAACAATCGTTTTCGGGGGGATTTTCTCCATCAATAAACCTGCTTGACCTATTTCAGACCACAGCTCAAAATGATGATGTGAAATTACGAATAAATTTAGTGGTGACAGAACACGTAATTGTGGACGTCAAATTTCTTGCCAGAGTTAGAAACGAAAATGCAAGAAGTTCATTACCTTGTGACTTTATTGGTCAATAAACATTTCACATACCCAAAGCATTTGCATGCACATTACGAAACAGCACGTTAACAAGTGATCTTAATTAAGTAGCGATGTTAAAACGCATGTTAACTTCAAACACACTGTTCACACACAGATGAATAACAAATGAGATTTTGAGAGTACTATATGCTTCTCTGAATATAGGATACTAGAATAACGTACATGGAAATGTTTGCTGTTTATGTGATTTCAAAAGAACTTCAACGATTTTGAGTTAAAGTACAGAATAACAGATTCAGGAAAGAAAGATGATGGACTATTTTTGATATACTTTCTGTAGACAGCCATGGTTAATTTTGAAATAATAATTCAGGATTAACCTTCATCAATGAAGAATTTTGCGCACGTTTCGTGATAATTTTCAAGTGGGAGCCACTGCATGTTATTAAGAATTACATAAATGAAAGTATTTACGATACATTTATCTTACTATAGAAGTTTTCAGAACATTAAAGACCAGTGTGTACCGTGGGGTCCCTGACTTTAATATTACCCTGGTTCCTGCTATAAGACAATGACTCTCATTACTACAAACACTCCTTTTTATATTAGTGATAAGTCTCTGAGTATTAAGGCAGAATTCCACTGGGTAAGATTCTCAAGACTTTAACAGAGTAATTCGTTGTGTCCATAGACATATACCCTGTATCAAACAACAGTCAAAGCGACGAGGAAATAATATAAAGAACAAATTATTGTCACTGAATTTACAACCACAAAAGTAACATGATCATCATTCACACAACAGTGAAGGGTTCTTGATAACAGCATCTTAAAATTCATTTCAATACAATGCCAGCATTTGCTTAGTTTCAGTCTGTAACAAAAGTTCTCTCATATATCCATTTAATGAGTTGTTCAATGATTATTCAGCAAATCCGTCTTTGCCTCTAAGCAAGAAATGGCAGCAACGTATATAATAAGGGTAGAATGTCTGTTCTGCAACCACTTTTACCTCACTTTGACATGGCATCACACAGTACTTTATCACTGATAAGCATTGAACATGTATAATATCACTCAGCTCTACCCCTTCGCAACTGTCAACGTAACCGCGTTAAACTGCCATCTCAGCTTTGCTTATAGTTTCTAGCCTTCAATCTTCAATGAAAAGTATTTTCGGGTGAAGTAAACCCGAACCATCAATTTTAGGCACTTTGGGGCTGTGCAGTTTCAACTCGCCACCATCAATGTTTTCACCAGGGAATAATCAACCTTGTTCAGTATTAGCACGAGTCATACATCGACCCCTATTGCAAAGTCTTTCATTCATCATAATACCGCGCTATGATTTGACTATCACAATAATGTAGATACACAAAACACGAAGAGAGAAACACCAAGAACACGATCTCATCTTAGACCTGGGTTTGGTTTACATGGCAAGTATCCAATCAACCACAGTGCATGCTTCCGCCACTTTCCAACGTCGTCACATCTACCAACAAACACATCCTCTTGGCGAGTGAGGTCTAGGTGTTGGCATTTCTGTTCGTTTGGTAGATGTGTGTAGATATGTTCCTTGAGGGGTGGATATAGGGCCACTCTACTGCTGCGTAAAAGTTGGGCTCTGGATCTTCCAGGATGGTTTGAAAGCACGGTCGGTTTTCAATGGCCTTATCCTGTACCGGTGATCCTCGTAAGTCTCTTGGGCTGCTTGAGGCCGCCCGTGGCTGAGCTACTGGAGGAAGCCCCGAAAGTTCAGCAACCAGGGTTTCCAGCTATCGAGGGGGGCATCGAGTGGTTCCTGCCATGTGGTGTACACATGACGTATGACCAGTTCTCAGCTACAACGACATCCAAAGGGGCTTGGTCCTTCCACACAAACAAAGTCCTCTGTCGTGCGGGCCGTCCCCAGCTCCAGATCACATCTCCTGGTGCTAACAGTTCAATATACAAACCACGGCTCTAGATCCTCCACTCTTCTCCTAACGGTTCGCTCTGGATGACAGATTTTCTGCGAGCACGCTGCCTTACGTCGATGGCTTTCTGCACGGCGTGCAGCACCTCTCTGTCCGTTCCCACTATGGGCACCGTGAACTTGCGACCTGTGAAGACGGGGGAGGGAGACCTGTCCTCGAACACTCGCAGCCTCAGGCCCCTGGACGAGGAGCGGGACTTCCGCTCTTTACTGCTGGCTTTGGCTGCCTGCTTGGATTCCTTGGTATGGTACAGCATCACCCCTCGCTTCTCGCCCTGACCGGAGGCCTGGTCGATAGGCAAAACAAAAGAAGATACTTGTTAGAGAGGAATGAGAGTTTGGGTGGATGGGTGGGTGAATGGAATGAGTGAATACCATTCTGGCGCTAAAAACAAAATGCTGCACAGGTATGATATGGCCACGAAAGATAATGTGATATTTCATAGTATGACAATCGGCAGATAATGAAGAGTGAGTGAGTGAGTGAGTGAGTGAGTGAGTGAGTGAGTGAGTGAGTGAGTGAGTGAGTGAGTGAGTGAGTGAGTGAGTGAGTGAGTGAGTGAGTGAGTGAGTGAGTGAGTGAGTGAGTGAGTGAGTGAGTGAGTGAGTGAGTGAGTGAGTGAGTGAGTGAGTGAGTGAGTGAGTGAGTGAGTGAGTGAGTGAGTGAGTGAGTGAGTGAGTGAGTGAGTGAGTGAGTGAGTGAGTGAGTGAGTGAGTGAGTGAGTGAGTGAGTGAGTGAGTGAGTGAGTGAGTGATGTGAGTGAGTGAGTGAGTGAGTGAGTGAGTGAGTGAGTGAGTGAGTGAGTGAGTGAGTGAGTGAGTGAGTGAGTGAGTGAGTGAGTGAGTGAGTGAGTGAGTGAGTGAGTGAGTGAGTGAGTGAGTGAGTGAGTGAGTGAGTGAGTGAGTGAGTGAGTGAGTGAGTGAGTGAGTGAGTGAGTGAGTGAGTGAGTGAGTGAGTGAGTGAGTGAGTGAGTGAGTGAGTGAGTGAGTGAGTGAGTGAGTGAGTGAGTGAGTGAGTGAGTGAGTGAGTGAGTGAGTGAGTGAGTGAGTGAGTGAGTGAGTGAGTGAGTGAGTGAGTGAGTGAGTGAGTGAGTGAGTGACAGTGAGTGAGTGAGTGAGTGAGTGAGTGAGTGAGTGAGTGAGTGAGTGAGTGAGTGAGTGAGTGAGTGAGTGAGTGAGTGAGTGAGTGAGTGAGTGAGTGAGTGAGTGAGTGAGTGAGTGAGTGAGTGAGTGAGTGAGTGAGTGAGTGAGTGAGTGAGTGAGTGAGCGAGCGTGCGAGTGGTAGTGTGTGGGCCGAGTGGTTTTCCCCACTCAATTCCACCTCCCTACCGTATATCTCATTTTCACCTTAAACCTTTCCCTCCCCTTCTCACTTCACCTCCCCTCCACCCCCACCCCCCACCCAACCCCCCACCCACCCCACACCCCGTGTTCAACCCTCATTTCAACTTCCCAACCCACACTCTTCATAACCTCACCCTTCCTTATCTCCATCCCATCCAAACCTTATCAACTTTATCCCATCCCAGGCCAACCCCAACTCCGCACACCTGTTGCCTGGAGGCAGACTGGGCACGACGTTCCTGCTGGGACAGGGAGTAGGCAGCGGAGTGCAGCTGTCCAGGGCTGTGGGAGCGGGGCTGGTACAGACGCTGTCCAGAGACAGTTCTGCTGGCACTGGCGGACCTAGGGGCGCTCTGTGCCTTTGCTTGCTGGGCGGTGACCACCTTGACATGGTTGGGTCTGCTGTCGTGCAGGGAGGCAGGAGAATCGTCCGTATCGGCATCGGAGAAGGAGAACACGTCATCGCTGCTAAAAATGAATAAAAGTAATTACTCTCGATGATCTAATCAACTTCTGACTTCATCAACAGTGTTAACCTAGTTTGGGAGTACTCGAAAACCACTAGAAATTGTGATAAGAACCATAACAAAAACATAGTCTTCGTCAAGAGGTAAACTATACAGTAGTAGAAGCCCACAGATTATTAAATGACATAGGTTATTGCTTTTAATATTTAATCTGAAGTGAATGTTGGTCATTGTGATAAGTTAAGATTTACGAAATAGTCAAACTTCTCCAAAATGCATTACATATTGTTGAAAAAGGAAACTAAGAAAATGTTTCACCTTGCAACTGTGCCAGTTTGACTTTTTTGTCTGGAAGGCTTTCCTGGAATAAAGAATGAAGAAACCGTGCTATTGATTTCAATAATCTAAAATCTGACATCAAAACAAAATAAACAGAAAATGAGCATTTCTCAATTATATATCTTCAAGTGTTATGCTTAGGGTTATGCTTACACTTAGGCTCATAATGCAAAGTATGCAAAGAATACAAATACAACGTTGCAATCATAAGGCATATACTGTATATATTTGAATACAAGTACGGAAGAACAACAAGAAACAAGCTATACATTACAGTTTATTTGTCATTCATAACGTTATAAATACTTGTTAAACGAGAGAACGTATTCAGACTAACTGATACATGGGCACTTTTAATAACAGTGGAAGACTGACCTCGAGACTGGAGATGTAAAAGCACCCGTTTTGCCTTCGTCATGGTTGCTATTTGTAATTCTGTCAAAGAATAAATTTCGACGCCATCGATCTGAAAGCAATCCCAGAAGTATTCGCATATTACGGTTATTATCTCACAACGTCAGTTTTAAGTTCAAAAGCAATGCAACAAACCACTGAATAAATTTCTTCTAGAGGAAGAAAATGCTTTGGTGCAGTCAGTTTTCGTTGTCATTTAAGAGGGGTTGCGAATCCGAGAGCTTGGAGGAATTGTCGTCATTGCTGTTGAGTAAATAATTGGAGTAGAAACGGTTTAGTTGTTTGTGATTCTTTATGATTGCAGTCTGTGCATCACTGCAATATGTGCTTCACTACAATATGTGCATGTGAGCCTTGTAAGCACATACACTCTCGAGTGTGTATCACTTGTCCGTCTGTTTTTTCGTCCGACTATCTATCCGTCCGTCAGTCCGTTCATATGTCCTTGAGTGCTGATGTCCATTAGTCCGTTTGTGCAGTAAAAAAAATCCGCCTGCATAGTATTGTGAACGCGCATGAGTAAAAATGCTGAAGTACGAAAAACAGTTTTCAAGAAAACGTTGAGTAAAGTCATTAGTGTACTAAATCATGTATACATTTTCCAAATATTACGTCGCTAAAGAAAATTAAAAATTTACTCTATAAACATGCTGTTTTCTCTCAAATATGAATGAATAACTAAATACTATTGTGGTTGAAATATATCATTTTCTCATGTTTCGCACTTCAGCCTTGTTTTCCCATGCACATTCACATTTACAATGTTCAGCTTCTGAACCTCATTTCAATATATCACCTTGAAATTTATAAGCTAACACTGCAACTGAATGAAAAATGCTACACAAGTTTCGTGTGGTGTCTTGGGCCCTAATTCCCACAGTTTTCCCCAGCACTGCTGCAGTAGACACCGGCAAAAGGAGAGATCCCCCTGCCCGTAGGCCGGGAGGCTGGACACGCACCTTGAGAATGGAGTCCCCAGTGATGATTCCCGCCTTGTGCGCTGGGGAGCCGTGGTCCACCTCGCTGACCAGCAGCCGTCCACTTGATCCCCTGAAGGCACACGCTATGTGTTAATACATTGGAGTCACTGCATTAACTTGCGTGTCATGTTGTACAGATACACCTGTCCATGGTGATGTACTCTAATGGCTAAGGTAGCAAGGGAACATCAAATTACACCACATGTACCATGTTGGACAAATTAGCATCCGTCATTGTTGAAAGAATACATGTACGTTATCTACCTACGAAAATATTTAATTGAAACAAACAAACAAGCAACAAAACAACAAACAAACAAACAAACAAACAGGAAGGTGATTAATTTTATCTCAAATCAGAACAAGTAAATCTTGCCACACTGTGGTAACAATGAAACTAGTTGTTGATTGCCCTCTTTTTGACTCTGAATGCGTGTACGAGATATCTCAGGATACACTACTACATAGTCAGGCACTGCCAACAGGAAAAGACCCTATCATGGCTCATCTCAGGATACACTACTACATAGTCAGGCACTGCCAACAGGAAAAGACCCTATCATGGCTCATCTCAGGATACACTACTACATAGTCAGGCACTGCCAACAGGAAAAGACCCTATCATGGCTCATCTCAGGATACACTACTACATAGTCAGGCACTGCCAACAGGAAAAGACCCTATCATGGCTCATCTCAGGCTACACTACTACATAGTCAGGCACTGCCAACAGGAAAAGACCCTATCATGGCTCAATGGTCTCTCACCTGAGGACGCCGCAGCCCAACTTCGCGTCAGCAGTGGGGTACACCACAGCGTCCCACTCCCCGTTGTCGTTGCGTACGTTGGCTGGATCACCTTGAAGGTGAAGGTCAGTGGTTAGATGGTAAGATCTCTCTCTCTCTCTCTCTCTCTCTCTCTCTCTCTGGATCAGCTTGAAGGTGAAGGTCAGTGATTAGATGGTAAAATATCTCTTTCTCTCTCTCTCTCTCTCTCTCTCTCTCTCTCTCTCTCTCTCTCTCTCTCCCTCTCTCTCTCCCCTCTCTCTCACTCGCCCCCTCTCTCTCACTCGCCCCCTCTCTCTCACTCCCCCCTCTCTCTCACTCCCCCCGTCTCTCTCACTCCCCCCCTCTCTCTTTCACTCCTCCCCTCTCTCCCCCTCTCTCTCACTCCCCCCCCCCTCTCTCTCTCTCTCTCTCTCTCTCTCTCTCACACACACACACACACACACACACACACACACACACACACACACACACACACACACACACACCGCTTGCAAACGCACGCACGCACAAGCACGCATATTAACTGAAAAGAGGAACGTATAGGAAATTCTAAGGAATCAAGAGAGACGCAACGTAAGTAGCGAAGTTCCCAGAGCAAATACTCTATTGATCCAACTTGACCAAGTTTTTCATAGTGGGACTTCAAACCGTTCAGCAAGAAGGGTATGGT
>JAWQFJ010018430.1:20000-27500 GCA_034096865.1 Theodoxus fluviatilis
CTATTCCAGTATCAGAATGAAAGCGACAAAAAGCCAGGCAATGTATACTTTCATTTTTATACGTCACTTTCATCGAGAATCCAAGCCTTCGTGGATATACATACGCTGGGTCGATTACGGTACTAAAATTTTGAATTGATAAACAGACAACGATACTTTGAGCATTTCATTTTAATATTACATTTTATCAACATCACTACATTAATGATTAAATACCAATTCATCAATACAATCCAAGCAAAGAGAGATTTTTACGATGAAATTTTACACCAGCTTACTTACATACATATTTTGGTAGAGTTTCTTTTAAGAAAAAAGAAAGTTTTCTATTGAGTTTCTCAGTTTATCTATTGATCATGCACGCAACTGTTTTAGGAACGGATGGCACATAGATGCGTCTTGGGGCCGGCTGTGCGAGTGGTAAGTACTGTGCATATCTTGAGACACATTATACCAAAAGCAATTTCAGCTGAGAGGTGCATCAAGCAACTTCTGCTACTGTTTGATCACCTTCATGTCAAACGACGCTAACAAGAGCACAGCGACCAAAACTGAGACAGCCACAGACCTGTTTCTCTGCCTCGCTGTTGGGTTCCACAACGAAGACCACGATGGGAGAACCATACTCCTTGCCACCCTTGATGCCAATGCCAAGACTACCGTCGTCCCGCCTCTTCAGCAACACGCGCTTCCTCCGAGTGTCCGCCTGTTGGGAGAGAACAGAGGATCTGCACTTGACCGTACTGTAGCAAATATGGCTTCGCGGTCTCCATTTGATGGCCTTTGGAAACCACGTCTTCAACGTTTGCATTTGACTGCACACAGCAAACACGCTGCAAAGCGTCTTCTTGGTACCTGCTGTGTGATATCACAGCTTGACCATGAGATCTGATACACTTATGATAGAAACCATACCATGAAACAGTATGCACTCCTCAGAAGAGTCAGGTCAAATCCAGAATCAGACTCAAGCGCAGTCTAAATAAAAAGGCACAATTTAGTCACATCTGGGATCAGACAAGGATGATATTTATTACTGGTGAATCCAGTCAAATTCAAAAGCCACCATGAGTACAGTCTAACTGTTAACGCAATAGTCTGAACCAAACAATGTCGTAGAGGAGGAGAGCACATGTCTGCCCACCATAAGCTCCGTTGCGGCTTGGTGAGGTGAGGTGTGTCTCCCCATGGTGTTGTACATCCTGTGGGCGTGTATCAGGGTGGGGGGCAGGGGGGACTTTTGAGCCTCCACCCGCTCCGCATTTGAGGAGTTCTGCCTCTGGACATCATCAGATCTGTTGGAAGCAGAAGTAGTGAGCTTCAGCTGGCTGGCTGTCGTTTCGTGTTTAACGTGGACGTAGTCGTGAATGAAAATTGCACACTTGCACACACACTCGCACACACACACACACACACACACACACACACACACACACACACACACACACGCACACACAAACACACACACAAACACACACGCACTCTCGCGCACACACATACACGCGCGCGCACACGCACACACGCACTCACGCTCGCACGCGCACACACACGCACACACGCGCGCACGCACGCGCGCGTGCACACACACACACATTCATACACACACACACACTCTCAAACACAAACACATGCATGCGCGCGCCGACACACACACACACACACACACACGTAAGCACACAAACACGTGCACGCACGGACTCACGCACGCACACTCATAATAAACGAACACACAGTTTTCCTGCTAGCATGAACATTGAATTCAAGAAACCATGGTACCTTTATTTGTGACAATTCTTAATTTCAAAGCAGTATGAAACAGTAGGTGTTCAGCAGAAGATTGGATGACAAAAGCAAGCACAATTGGGGACAAAAGGCCGATATTCACAATTTGCTTGTGAAGACGCCCATCCTGGAGAGGCTGTACAGGCCAGCATCTATGCTAGTGCCGGATGACAAGCAAATTGACCACGCTGTAATCTTACACAACAGAAACGACCTTTGCAGGACTAGAGTGATGCACTTCAAAGCAATCCAAAAAGCATTTTATTTTTTTATGTGAGAGCTGTAATCATTCGCAACGCCCAATCAGCCAGTTCTTGAAAAAGATTCTTTCCCAAACAATAAACCGTCTGGTTTTTATTTTTGTCCCAATCTTGATATCGACTCCTGTATGATTGCAGCGATCACTTAAACTGATTCCAGTAACGCCATCTGGATTGCTTAGGATTGCATGCCCATAGTCTGGCAAACCCGCCAGAAATCTCATGAAAACTACACGACCCACTAATAGCATGTATTCCTTCATGTGAAATTAAGGGCCATATGCGTGTCCCGAGACAACACTACTAACTTTAGCCTAAATTTTAAACTAGATTAAAACCGTGTGGATCGAGATCACGTCGTTGGGACCGTCGGTTTTAGCTGTGTCTGGGTCCACGCAGTTTAAAGGCTAGTCTTTGAATTTAGCCCAAGACAGCACGCAATATGGGCGCCAGTCGGCCCATATAAATGGTCCCAACATTGTTCCATTTTGGAAGTATCTGGGAGCCCATGATTATGAAGTAAATTATGCAAATATTCATTTGCCATCAACCGCCATACATCGGAACTAAGCATGATAATACGGGCATATCCCCATGGATACATGATACAGCCTAGATACCCGTATTTGTACGAGAAACCCTTATGGATCCCAGACGGACTGTTTACAGAGGTTCGAGTTTAGGTCGTGGGTTGGGTCATTGATTCGAATATACAACCTGATGTGAAGGCCATGACAAAGAACTTCGCTCCCATCATCCTTTCCCAGCAACCGTGCTAATAATAATGCCATGCTGTACTTTTGAGACAGATGGATGGATGAGTATTACGGTCTATTAGCCTTTGCAGGCTATGTGAGGCCATTATGCACGAAAATCATCAGAATAATGTAGAATGTGGAAATTATCAGGGATAAGCCACGATGTCCTTAGTTAATCGCCTCTTACGAATCTCGTCGGGAGACGCGGTGGGTCTATTCTGACCCCCAACCCACGGGGGGTGGGGGGTGGGTTCTAAGATAGATGTTGGGTGGGCACACTTGACAATAGTAGTATGATATTTCCATGTCTTGTCAGAACGTTCTGGGATTGAGGACAACATTTTCCAATCATTTTAGTTCTGACCCTTTTAAAATCAGACAAAATCCTTCCACTTTGCCCTAACCTATTTATAGCAACTGACCGATAAGGTGCCGAATCTCGACGAGACGTCCTGGCAGGTGTGTGGGATGCAAAAGTGTCGACACTTTTTACGTCATCTCTGACGTCATTTGTGACGGCGTCCAGTGTATCATCGATTCGAGCCACGTCATCAGCCTCGCTGTAGATGCCGCTGGTGGCGCTGGTGCCGGGCAGTGACTGGAGGTCTGCGCCGTTTGTCTCCCCTGTTTTGCCCACGTGGAGGCTCTTCTCGAAGCCTGTGGACACCACCTGTATGGGTAGCAAGCACGCGGAAGACAAAGTCAAGTTGTTCTGAATGGCTGAAGACTGGAAATGAAACAGGTGAAAAAGCAGACAGAACAGTGCAAACAATGGAGAAACTGAGTAGATCAGTTGGACAGAAAGCGAGGCAATTGATCTAGGGAGGGAAGTTGAAGACGTTTACATAATGTGAAATGAAATAGATTATGATAGGATATGTTATCAAACAACCCTGTGGACCAAAAATGTTAGATTCATAACTTGGAATAACAACGGTGAAAATATTCCCTCGATGAACTCAGCAAATCAGGCCGTGTTAGACAATAAGCGAACACTGCAGTGGACACATGAAAGGAGCATGAAACATTTCTGATGCAAAACAAAACAGGAGGAACCAGAGGTGCAAACGCAGATGTGCATATGCACACAAAGGGATTAAGTCATTAAGATATCTGAAGAGTTGTCATAGCAGATCAGGATGATGAAAAGCAAAGCAAAGACGGGTCAAAATGACCCAAGCAAATGCAAATGCCATCACACCTTCTACTGCATTGCTATCAATCAAACGCAATACTGGAGACCACTACCTGGAATTGCCCAGAAGAGTCCTGCGCGATGACCTTTGACCCTGTCTCCGGCCCTGGAGCCAGGTAGTTGGGGTTGAAGTAGCGCAAGAAGGGCTCGTAGTTGTGGAAGGTGAGGGTGCACAGCTTGTGGAAGTCGCGCTGCAGGGAGCGGGGTATGCGGCAACTCAACTCCAGCAGCAGGATCAGCTGCAAGGTCAGAGTTAAAGGGCTGAAGGTCACGCAAGCGTCAGAGGCACTGCGGTGAATATTCATTGTAAGGAGGTGGTGGTCTTCTTACTCCAGAGAAGTCGAAGATGCCTGTTGCAGTCATTGTCAGCCTGTGTGAATCATTGAAGAATTGTGTACGAGAAAGGAGCAGCCATTGGTGATGGAAACACGCAGCAGTTCGACCTGTAGTCGTCGTCGACGTCTTCATTATCATTGTCTTGGACAGTGTATTTGTTCTCATTGTAATCATCATCTCAAAAGCATTTGTCATCGCGTCCACTTCCACTACCATCAGCACCTCCACCATGACAATGGTTATCGTCGTCACTATCGCCATCACAACCACCACCACCACCACCGCCATCACAACCACCACCATCGCCACCGCCATCACAACCATCACCATTACCACCTCCACCACCGCCATCATCATCACTGCCAACTCCCCCACCATCACCACCACCACCACCACCTCCTCCTCCTCCTCCACCTCCACCACCACCACCGCCACTACCACCACAACCACCACCATCACCACCTCCACCACCACAACCGCCACCGACCACCACCAACCACCGCTACCACCACCGCCACAAACCAACCACCACCACCACCCACCACCACCACCACCAACCATTACCACCAACAGCAATGTTTCCATCTAGTTATCATCCCACTCCATCCCGACCCACCCAAACCCTCACCTTGTCCATGGAGGTGATGACTGACTTCAGCCTGGAGCACAGGGTGGGCACTGAGCGCGACACACGGAAGTGTTGCAGCGCGTGTTTGAACTCAGTCAGCTCCTCCTTGTCCAGCAGCTCCTCTGCCAGGATCTTGAGCACGTTGTCGCTGGGCGAGGAGCTATTGGAGTTGAGTTGGGCGGAGCGCGCCTGAGACGCCCGGGACTCGGCCATGGCTGGCCAGCCTGACACGTATCGCCGCCTGGCCTGTTGAAGGGGACGCCACTTGCTCTGACTCAGCCTCCCCCGGCTCCTCACCACCTGGCAAAAACAAGGTACAGAGTGTTGGAGTGAGAAGGAAAAACGAGGCAGGAGAAGTCTTGGGCAGTGGTATAACGTCCAAAGAGTGTACGACAATGAAACGCCATATACACGGAGTGTTTGACGATGATATACCACATGTACTTGTATGTAGTGTCGAGCGATGACATGTCGCCTATGTCTGGATCTTGCACCGAGTCTCGCCTTAAACCACAAGTAACCGAATCAATTATAAAAACCCTACTATTTCACGACCAAAGACACATGTACAGGCAGACAGGCAGACAGACAGACAGGCAAGTAGACAGGCAGGCAGACACACAGATGGGACGTACTAATATTTTAGGTCCAAGCGCTGTCCATTTCTATTAGACAATTCCTACCCTATAGGCCTCCTGGTTCACCACTATGTCGATGGTTACTAGATTTAATCCCGTAAAACTTGCGTGCATTAATTAGCTTTCCATCTGAGTGGAGAGATACAATATTATTCAAACATCTTACTCAAAGATGCAACTCTTGGAACTATGACGCATCGAAAACCGCATCTGCTGGCCGCGAACCACCTGCATGGAACATGTCGTAATTCTTGGACTCTGTTGTAGGTGAGGCAAAGATTATAGGTTACACAAAGATAGCTCATGCCCAGCTTTTGCTATATAGAGTTACAAGACGCTCGGAACGCAGCGCCCCAAGCCGCCAAGACTATGGGGAAGCAATCACACTGCTTAGATACATGTAAAAAGTGCTTGTTTGTCGACGCGTTTCTGATGCATTCCGATCATGTTTGTGAATACATTTACGGTGTAATGTGTAATAAAATGATTTGCTGCAATAATTGGGGTGTTTTGGCTTTGTTTTATTGTAGCAGGCGTTGTGAAATCGAAATATTTGGTTCATCGAAATATGAGCCTATAGTCCGTTTCAACATTGCTCTGTCAGTGGAGACAAAGATTATTCGTCTGCTAGCCATCTAGGTACATACGACCGGTGAGGTTTGTTTACTTATCTTCTGTGGGTTTTGTGCAGAAAGTATACGTTAAAACAGTCTAATATGACTATTTTCGATTAGTTTTTAATCTAATTAATATTTTTGCATGTTTTAACGCGGCCGGATCTTTGGCATTACTCCCCGGGCGTGCGAAGTCAGTAGCGTCCACTGACAGAGCAATGTTTAAACGGACTATAGGCTCACGCGCATGCGCACAAGCATCCATTTAGATGAACCAAATCTTTCGATTTCACAACGCCTGCTACAAAAAAACAAAGCCAAAACACCCCCATTATTGCAGCAAATCATTTTATTACACATTACACCGTAAATGTATTCACAAACATTATCGGAATGCATCAGAAACGCGTCGACAAACAAGCACTTTTTAAATGTATCTAAGCAGAGTGATTACTTCCCCATAGTCCAGGCCGCTTGGGGCGCAACGTGTCTCGATCCTCATAACAATGAGCTTATGAGCTATCTTTGTGTAACCTATAATCTTTGGGTGAGGTACAAGAACTGCAAGGTATATCACCCTTACTTCCACTTCCCCCATCCCATACTTGATCATCACAGAGTTTTCCACCCATCTCTGTGGGACGAATGCACGAAAGCAAAGGCAAATAGTCTACACCACTACGATTTGTCCCACTCGCCCCCCTCGTTATCCTCCACCTCCCTCCAACATCATCCACCAAACTCCACGCACCCTACACCCAACACAACAACCCCTGAACTCGAGCTCGCCGCTGAAAGGGAACAAAGGTAACCAGCACAGCCATACGTTGGTAGACGGGTCTGAAAGAAGGCCTCTATAGCGGTACCCCCACCTGATATGGGAAATACTTGGAGACAAAGGCGCCAATGAGAAACCACAGCAGAGTAATCCTTTCTTGATCTGCCTATAGATGGTGCCGTTAACTACGCTTCAGCGCTGTTGACGTGACGTCACAGCTGCAGGAATGCCGGGGCAGCAGACTCTACACTCTGGAACGTCTATGACGAGATGATGAATGGGCTTGTGTTGTCTGACATGACGTGGCCAGGCTCACTGAACTTCTGCGGGAATCTTCTTTTGGAATCTAAAACCTCCTACGCGCGTCATTTGTGTATGAGACAGACAGACAGACAGTAAGACACAGACACACAGACACACAGACAGAAAGAGAGACAGACGGAAAGACAGACAGACGGAAAGACAGACGGAAAGACAGACGGAAAGACAGACAGACAGACAGACAGACAGA
>JAWQFJ010018430.1:32500-35000 GCA_034096865.1 Theodoxus fluviatilis
TAACGCACAGAGGCACAATGTGTTTTTCGATGTTCGCGTGTCAGGTCTTCGCAATTATTTTACCACACAATACACACCTGTACTGGGGAGCACACTCCGAGCCTCAAGAAGGCAAACCTATGATTTTCGTGTCAGGTGGGCGAAACTGGGTTTTTGAATGAGGTGAACAGCCTCACCCTTTCCCTTTACTCCACCCCTTTGTCCCAACGCTTGCACAACGCACGGGGCATGGTCTTCGCCTTCAGTCGGAAAACACACGCCTCGTGCTACTTGAACCGATTCGGACGGCCAGGTTTATCATCATGTCCTATCTGTGTAGAAACGAGGGTATTGAACGGTTCTAACAATGTTTGCCAGCACGCATAGGGCGTTTGCACGCCTTCATTGTCACCACGACACACGCCCGGAATCTCATTGTGCTTCCAAGGCATCAAAGAATACAAATGGATCTGGAGAAAACAGAGGCGTGCCCATGATGAGTAAAGCTCATCACGCAAAGAGAGAGAGAGAGAGAGAGAGAGAGAGAGAGAGAGAGAGAGAGAGAGAGAGAGAGAGAGAGAGAGAGAGAGAGAGAATACGTTGATACAAGCTGGAGTGGTGAGTGGGAGTGCAGGTGTTTGGTAGACTCGCCCATCTCCCCAACAATCCTGTTCAACAAGCTTTGCAGACACAGGAACACACCTCTCTTTATCTCTCCCTAAAATCTCAGTTATACCCTCTTGCTCCGCGTTGGAAAGACAAGAAACCCAAGGTGGACATTGTGCTCTCTGTACACAGTGAGAGTGGGCTACAGAGAAAGGAACCGAAGCGTAACTTTGAGAGTATTGTTTGCAGTCAACCCCCAAATAGGCAAACAACTAATCCAAAGAGATTGTGAAACAAAGTTTTAAAAAAACGTTAATTATTCAGAGAGAACATTTTTAAAGACTGTACAAACCACAGCAGAAGTCTACCACAGGGCCGGAAGCCTTCAGACACAGTACGCGTGTAACACAGAAATACCAGAGCTCCGTGGCCAACAAGAGAGATTAACGCCAGAGTAATGCAGCATAAGAAAGCAGTTCTCCGCGATACGCGTATTGAACTGGGTAGCAGTATAGCGACAGGCGAAATAGAGTCAGGTGAATGGTCAGTTAAAATCGCAGCCTATCACTCACACATCTCAACAAAGGCGGCGAAGTTTGAACGCACTCGGATCACCCGATCTATTATTGAGTCTGGACAAACAATTAAGCCTGCATGGGATCGCGTGGACACGACACACTGCGTTCACATGTAGAGTAAAGCATGGCTAATGCCTCCTACCTCTATTCTCAGCGGGGTGGGTCTGCTTCAGTGTGTGCCGGTCTGCTACACTCCAATTCCTTTAGCGGTCGGTGGAATTCCACAATGAACTCCCAAACGTGATGCTCGAGCCCTCAGAGATGACACACCTAGGCTCATACAACACACTGAGCCTATGTAGCGCTGTTCACACAACTGTCACAACCACCACGAGCAGCCTATGGCTACGAGAATCTTCCCAGATGACTTCCTCTTGATGGGAGCCTCCTACCTGACGACCAGCACAAACAGGGGAGTACTTTGGGAGCGTCACAGTGCAGGCGTGCATGTCGCCTCAGTGTCCTGCCAGGCGACTGACCACACCCTGAGCCACCTATGGGAGGGGGTGGAGTAGATGAGTGGGAAGGGAGGGGAGTAGGAGGGGGAAAGGAGAGGGAGATATCACTGAATCGGAACTCTCCGGTTCAGGAAAAATACTCTACCCGAGACCGACCGGCATGCTTCCTGACTGGGCAGGCAGGCCAGGCCTTGAGGCAAAGCTAAACATTCAGGCTTACCAGCAGGGCACGGGCAGGTAGGCAGGCCTTGAGGCAAAGCTAAACATTCAGGCTTACCAGCAGGGCACGGGCAGGTAGGCAGGCTGAACCAAGACAGATTTCGAGGCCGGTCTATGACAGGCAAACCAGGAACGCTGCTTTGTATACCTGTCTGCTTCGCTGTGTCGTGCGTCCCAAGTCACTGCCTTTCAAAAATCCACCGCAACTGCAGGGCAGACAGTCACGTGGGCTTGAGACTGTTTTCCTGATAAATCGCTCCGTGGCGTGAGCAGGGTGGATGCTTGCAACGCAGTTCGGGTGGGAGGGATATATGCTTTCAACGCCTAGACACGTAGCAATTGCAGGAATCTGTAGCTTTAACGTTTAGAAAGTTGAAAGAACACAGTTTTGAACGGAAAGAGCTGATAACAAAAAGATCAAGCAGAGAGGTCACAGTGTCTTTACAGCGGAAATTCATAGCTTGTTCTAGAATGAAAGAAAATGTGTACGAATTAAAATATGTTTGTCCCATTTCCATCATATTCTGTGATGTTTTCAACATGTAGAGCAGTCAAAAACAAGTATAACATACGCAATGACTGACAAAAGCCGAGACAACACTCGGCGAGAGAACAACGCTTTCAATATGATATCATTGGAAAACAAGGATAACTGATACA
>JAWQFJ010018430.1:47500-60000 GCA_034096865.1 Theodoxus fluviatilis
TTCTTTTATGCACTCAAAGTTTCATAAGGCGCTGGGAACATTAAAATACTCGAGTATTATTTCAACGCCATTTTCAGCGTTTCGGTAACAAGCCAGAGAAATCTTCACAAAAGGAACTTTCTTCAAGCAAAGTAAAGAATACGGGTAGATCCTAATTGCCTTGTGTAGTCTGAGGACCAGCACCTGACTTGACCTCAAAATGCCCTTGGGCAGATGAGCCACTTCAAAGACGCTCTTCATGCTGGAGAGTAAAACACACGGCACATATGAGGAGAGAGAGAGAGAGAGAGAGAGAGAGAGAGAGAGAGAGAGAGAGAGAGAGAGAGAGAGGAGGGAATGGCGTATGGTCCATGTAGACGCCCTTATAAGCACCCTAAGTGGAAGCTCTATTACTCGCTTACCGGAGTCGATGCCGACGTTGGACAAATATAACATCGTAAATCAGCCTTCTAGAGAAGCAAATTTGTCCGGGAAGCACCGTTCAAATATTGATGAGAAGGTCTGACTCAGTCAGAAGATGGTGCTCACCATGGCCAATTTCCTCGTCTGCAAAGCCTCTTGTTCGTCTGTAGGAAGCAGCGTCAAAGGCAGCAAAAGCTGTCTTGGTGAAGCTTTGCAACGTAAACATAATTCCATTTTGCTTTCAGTTGCTTCAAAATAGTCTTCTTGCGTTAGGAATGTCAGTATTGCAAGCATCTTAGACTCGGATGATTTTGTACTGGATGCGATTTCTGTCGTTACATTCCAACCAATTGAAAGTGAGAGAGAGAAACATCACGCCAAATCCGGCATTTAGGAGTTTCCTGTCCCCAACCCACCCCCCACCCAACACCTCTTGAGGATTCGTAAAAGTGCAGTCTATCATTGTCAACTTTGCAGGTAATGGAGCTTTTCAAATTCAGTCATTACACCTGACTCAAAGAAAATACACTGAAACCAGAGGACTTAAAAATCACGCCCAAAACATTAAGGGATGTACGATAATCTGCGGGGAGTCAAGTGTTCTGTTCCAAACGCAAGGTGTCGGTGACACAATGGAATTCTTACAGGGCTGTCACTGTCAGTGACGCTGAATGCAGTCTCCAACGCACGTAGAGGCTATCCCTGCCAGACCTTACACACGGGGAATGGCGTTGACTCGAGAGACGGCCATGAATGCTCTGATGAAAAACTACCTTTGCATTACCCCCGTTTATCTGTTTGTGGTTTGAGACCTTGTTAAAATATCATTTTACACATTATTAAGTTGACATCCCCGACATGGTGCATATGAGTGTATTGTTCTTGTATGGTTGCCTGGTCTTAGCTCCTTCCTTTTGAATGAAATTCTGCTCGGAGTCAACCATCTCAATAGGTTCTTTTTTGTTTTGTATTGTTTTGTTAACTGTTCAGCTGCAGACACCAGAACGTTAAATGTCCCCCGTCGCAAAAAGAAAACCCAAGGACAGCGAGCTTTTTCTTACATTGGCCCTGTAACGTGGAATAGCCTACCTTTCCCTGTCCGTCACTCTGATTGCATGTCCCAGTTCAAAACCTCCTAAGACACACCTGTTCCGGTCAGTCTTTTCTGACGAGCAGTGGGGTGTTTCACAAGGCGCTTCTCTTGTGTTTCGTGTTTTGTTTATTGCCTGCTATGTTAATTAATTGTATTGTATTTAACTCTTCTTTTAATTCAACTGTACAGTGTGCGAGTGTTGGAATGCTCTGTATGAGTGTGGACTTTTCATTGAAACGCCATGAGCTTGCCTATTAGGGAAGGTATGTGCGTATAAGTAATCTGTATTATTATTATTATTATTATTATTATTATTATTATTATTATAATTATTAGTTATTTGTCTCAATGGTTCGGTTCATACAAGTAACTGACGTAAACACAATTCCTGCAGAACTGTCTACTGTGGACGTTTCAATGTATGAAAGAATATGTGAACATTTAACAAGCTTCATTCTCATTCTGAGTATTCATACAATATTTGTCAGCCCTGAAGAAAGATCTTTGACATTCATTGAGAGGACTCTTCTCATAATAATCACACTGATTTGCATGCCAAGAGATCTTATCTGCTGTGAGAGTCTTAGCCCTTTAATAGCTCTGGTATGTCTGAGATAAGAGGTGGAATCACATGCTTCTAACTGTGTCACCAACGCCAACCTCCATGAAAATACAGAGGCCAGGTACTCGATTTCAGGGCACGCAATTTGACAGGTAAATGGCGACCCTGTGTGCAGCCCAGGGTGGACGCTGTGTGCAGCCCAGGGTGGACGCTGAACCTGGTACACAAACGGGTGCGTGATAAATCACCCTGCCTGGAATTTTAACCCGCCCGAGGTGGTGTGAGAACTCGTTGTTTTCACGGTTGGCGGCTCAGGGAGCTCACGCGGGTTTGCGGGTTTGATTGACACAATAGGATCAGACCGCCAACAGAAGTCACAGGGTCTTTCGAGGCTCGCGTTTCTCCGGCTGTTCACGAGCAGGGTCTTGCTTGAGTACTCTCGGACTGACAGCTGAAGCTAATCTTTTCTGACATAGAAATAGTGTTGTTGGGGTACTTTCGGACTGACAGACGCGTGCGTGTGTACCATGAACCGTTAGGCTGAATCTATCCTTGAAACCAAGAATTCTGACCTGTCACGCTGTCTTCAGGCTTTCTATTCTGGGGACAACAAGAGACCTGGGAGGGAGGAAAGGAACCTGCTGCGCACACACAGCTGCCTCGATAATTGGAAGATCGATTCGGAGTTAGGTTCTAGTGAAGAACGGAAAAAGTGTAGGAAGAAATCTCGGGGGCCGTTGCTGTGAAACTCGACCGCTCGACGTCTAGGCTGGCGGGCGAGGAAGAACCCGAAATATGTGGCAAAGAAACTATTAGAAGGACAGTGCTTGACAAGGCAAAAGAAGCAAACAAACGCACAAACAAACAAACCACCTTGCTTCTCCATCCCCTGTCTTCCATCATACACTATGCCCAGTCTCTTAAGCCTTTTTATGCTACTACATGTATTCTAAAGTAATCAGCTTGACGGCTCAGCCTTGAACAATGTCCGTCATCCAGTCTTGTAGGGCTGGGCCAGATCCCCTCGCTCCCTGCTATCTTTCAGTAGACACTGTCCCGCATCAGGAGGAAACGAGAAAGAACTTCAACTATTAGACTGGGGTAATGGGACTTGTTCGCTGGACACATAAATGCAATACTATCCCGTTCTCTCAAGGTAGTCCGGATCATACAGGTCAATCTATTGCTTGGCTTTTACTGAGTGCGGGGCAAACCGAGACGTGAGCGATCGGATGTTAATAATCTATCAAAACAAAACAACAACTAATAACTACAGCCCGACCCAAAATAAAAGGAGAAAAAAGGGGATTCCTTTCACGCCGTTTGATATTCATGTGGCGCTATGCAAATAACACGTCACCGATAACATCAAAGTAACAATTCACCGGCAGCCGTGAAATACGGTTGTGGATTTCTGATATTCATATGCATGAGTCACCACTCGACAGAGGCACGCTTGTGACTGCATTCCGCTTGACAGTGAACGTCTCAAGGAACTCGCACCATGGGTAAGTCCCAGACGTGGCACCACAATCGTGTCTGAAGTGGCACTTGTGCCCAGTTCCAATGTGTACAACGCGGGTGGGTAAAGCAGAAGAATTATTTTCTTGCAACCTATGAGTTGCAATCAAGAATAGGTCCACCGTGATTCCCCGTGCAGTTCATATCATCATAGCGAATGAACAGGGAAATCGAGTCTTGATTTGCATTTACTCGAACTAGCTCTAGCGATTTTCGTGGTCAGTCGCCTTACATAGCTTACAAATGCTGAAACGCCGTAAGACTCGTTTCATTTATTTTTGCAGGACAACAGTGAAGGCTCACAAGTGAACATGTGTGTGTAACTGGGAAAATAGTGTGTCTGTGAGTGTGTGTGTGTGTGTGTGTGTGTGTGTGTGTGTGTGTGTGTGTGTGTGTGCATTCCTACGTGCTTCAGTGTGAGTTCGTACGTACGTATATACGTACGTGCGCACGTTTGTTTGTTTGTTTGTTTGTTTGTTTGTTGTTTGCTTGCTTGTTTGTTTGTGTGAGTGAATGAGTGAGAGAGAGAGAGAGAGAGAGAGAGAGAGAGAGTGCGTGTGTGCGTTGCGTGCATGTGCGCGAGTGTGTGAATAATAAAATACATACATGTATGTTGCTGATGAATCGTACAGAAATACTTTATATGTATGCGGTAATGCATAATCTCTGCATACGAGGCTGAATGCATGATGCATGAGAGCGTTCGAGCGTCCTTGAATAGCGGGGTGATGAAAATCTTGATGAAAATTTATTTGTCGTGGTTTGGCTTGCGCTGTTTATCCATTGATTGAAAGCGCAGGGGCTCGACCACGAGGGCGGAAGGCAACAAAGGTACGAGAGGGCGGGAGTTTGCTGGGGAGACACGGGCTCGATAGCATATCGACACTGCATGCCCGCAGACCTAGTTGGAAGCCGTGTAGGAAGAATGCGCAGCAGATCAGGCAGGACAGCGGGCTGCCTGGACCCGAGGGAACTCTCAGGTGAGGATCTGCATGAAGTCTGTAGGACTCGGTCCAATGTGACACCTGCTCCAGTCGATACAGGCGTGAGGTGCCTTGTTTACACGAGATGAATTGTTTCTCGATCACGAGGTTAGCTTCAAGGTGAAGCCATTGACTTGGAATGTGGCTGTGTTCTTTCAAAACGACTTGGCTGTACTATGTGTTCAACATGACAAGGCAAACAATGCTCTTTTTTAGTTTTTGCCTTTAAAAACTATCCATACAGCGGGATGCCTCTGGAATTTCTGAAGACGTTTTTTTCTTCCATCACATACCTCTTCAGATCGAAATTAAACATTTCCAAGCAATGACCCATGCGAAATCAATTCGTAAATGATCCTTCAACTTATTAGACGTCGAAGGACAAGGAATTTACCAGCAACCCTTTACTTAAATATGATCATTCTTTCCTTCACTTTTGGATTTCCATATTTCTGGCAGCGTGCACAAGACAAGTCTTCTACGCGATTGAATAAAGCGTCTCCTTCCTACTTTTCCTTGCAGCAAACTATATAGTTCCTGACGACAGTGTGACACGCACAGTAGAGTACATGTAGTGGGCAGTACCACTAAGGCCTGTGTAGATCCTGTCCAACCACAAGGGACTAGAGAGAGAACTGATAGAATTCAAGACCCACCGTAGCCCTATCTGCACTGGTCTATTCGCAGGACAGACTCCAGACGCATGACGTCACTGGACTTCCAGAGCTGACAAAGAGACCCACAGCCATGTGGCTTACGGAGCAGCCACGCTTCTGAGAGAAAGTCATGGGATTGAGGAAGAAGTAAATCTCATTATGAGAGCCAGGTTCTTCCACAGAACACGAATTCAACAACGGGAGAGTGTTCGGTGAGGAAGAAATGGCATCGAAATACTTCGCATTCAACAAATAGGTATTTCAAAACTTATCCTCGAAATCCCACAAAAGCTGCCCATAAATGAATTGACACACACATGTCACTTTCAAGAGGGTCTTCTTTTAAAAGGTTGTTTGTCGGAAAGTCTCCTTTCAATAAATAAACCCTGAATGGTCTTCATCCAAAAGTCTTCTTCCAGTGCTTCATATTCTAAATGGGCTTCTTCTCAGGTCTTCAGATACCATATTTCGAATGGCTTTCTTGCCCATGCTCTCCTCATAAAACGCTACACCAGCAGCTTTTCAACCCAAAAAGCTGCTCAACGCTTCAGGTCAGGAAAGGAGTTTATCTGTTAAGGCTATGAATCTCCAGCAACGAGGCAAGCTTTGGCAAGCACAAGTGCATTCAGCGTGGCTGATACTGTCAATGTGTTCAGAATGGCACAAGTGCAGTGCTTTACGGAGGATCACGATTGGAAAAAAATGCTTCTGGGTCTTCAAGGCTGTGGTGGAGGGTTGCGGAGGCCATGCTAGTGTCTGGCCTCTCGGATCGATTTAGCGCGTTGTGACGTGCGACTGGGCGAGGATAAACTTCAAGGGAGGAGTGGGGAGTAGGTTGTTGAGGGTAAGTACTGTTAAAGCTAGACCTGTATGAAGAGTAAAGAAGGTGAGGAAACAGACTGGGGTGAACCTGGAGACAAGTGACAAAGCATGCAGGCAGACGGAGGGCTTGGAAATGGGTATAGTACGATGCCAGGGGAACAAGATGGAGAGGGCACGGCAAGAAATAAACCTCCACTGTGAACTGTAGCACTGGTAATTTATAGGTACAGCATTTCCATCGACGTCCTTAAATGAACGAGCAATTGTCCTCATCAATGTCCACGTGTTACCAGGAGAGAAATTGCAAAAGACTTTCAAAGAAAGATTTTTCACAGAATGCAAGCATTTACTTTGCTTGAAGAACTTCTGTGAATCAACTCGACAGCTGTCTAAAACATGCGATAATCCATGCGTCATACGTGTATGGTGCCTTAGCTACGTATTTAATCGCATCTCTAGAATGCAAATGCCTTCATGCATGTTGAAGAGTCGGAATCAAGCGTTCACCATACAGTCTGCATGCGCCTGCACGAGTCTCAGCCCAGTGTCACGCTGTCAAGAGACGGTCGCCACGACTACCGCGAGTGTTGTTACGAAATTATTAGGAGTCGGTGTTGATTGTATTGCTTCCCCACAAAGGCTTACCTGAAGATCTGCAAGGGCCGTAATTGGTTATCGAAAGAGTAAGAAAGGAAGTGGGATCTCTATACAGTGAGATGGAAAGAAACAAGAGCATGTCTCATATAAGAAAGACTAGGGTTGCGAAAATATTGGATTTTCTCAAGGGCGACGCAGAAAGCCGTTTCGGCCTCAGGAGCTGATGCATCTGAGGCTCTGTTGAGACGTAGCTTGGCCAGAGAAGAGGCAGCCCTTGTTGAATGTACATTTATACATGTAACAACAATGTGATTTGTGGATAACTTTCCAATCTTCTTCTGTTCAAAACACATCCAGGAAACACACAATCTGACATTGAACCTCTGCATCCAATGTGTGGTCATGTTTTGTTCTGAATCTTTCTGTTTGCCCTTCCATTCCTGTTTCTCTTCGATTCAGTCCGTCCAATTCACTCATCCTTTTCTCCTTCGTCTCTTTCTCTATTCTTCCAGCGTTTTCCTCTCTCTCTCTCTCTCTCTCTCTCTCTCTCTCTCTCTCTCTCTCTCTCTCTCTCTCTCTCCCCTCCCCCCGCCCTCTGTGTGTGTGTGTGTGTGTGTGTGTGTGTGTGTGTGTGTGTGTGTGTGTGTGTGTGTGTGTGTGTACGTGTGTGTGTGTGTGTTGTGTCTGTGTCTGTGTCTGTGAATATCTACGTAAACGTATGAACATTCGTGCTTTGGTGAGCGCTTCCACGAAAACCTTGGACTACGCACATCTCCCCGTAACTCGGTTCAGAGCTTTAGAGCCGTGTGCGAGGAGAGGAATGCGAAGCTCTTTGTTCCTGGAGCCATTATGACCCAAGCTGACCTGCTTTCTTTGCATGCCAGAGAGATTCCTCTGTGGTGTCCCCAAGCACTGCGTCACGTCACATCAAGCAGATAGGAATCAATGGGAATTTGTCTCAGAGGCCTCTTCCACAAAACCTTGAAGAAGTCAATACCGTAGCTTTTCATACTCCCCTTGCAAAAGTGACATTAGTAACTGGAGAACCTCATGCACAATGGAAGGGCGTGTAAGGCTGGCATGGTGTTACGCGACAATCTAGAAGCAAGGTGAATAGCTAGGAAAAAAATTATATAAAAGGAGAGAATATGGTGAAGGCATATGACATATTCTCAGACACAAAATCACTTGCACACTTGCTCGCGTGTGTGTGAAAAAGCACAGAAGCATGCATCATAGGTACAATGAGCACGAGTACCATTTCGATACTGTTTCATTGAGTAAAGCAGCACACTCATCTCATGCACGCTTTACACGTGAACCACGTGAAGATGTTATGCAATCAACTAAGTCGGCACAACCCATGCATGCACGCGTGTACATAAGCTCACCCTCGCACATACACATTCACACACGCACACAAGCACGCTCCATGCAGCCACTCACAGTCACTCGCACACTCACACATGCACGCACGCACGCACACACACACATACACACACGCTCATACGCACACACATACACACACGCACACGCACACGCACACACATACACATGCACGCACGCGCACACACACACACGCACACATACACATGCACGCACACAAACACACCACTCTCGCAGAGCGCTTGAAGATGATGTCCTGTCAAACAAAACAGCAAAACCCTCTTATTCATCAGAGAAGAGCGATCTGTCTAACTGCTGAGTCCCCCTACCCAGACGGAGCAGCCGAGAGAAATGGACGGCTTTCACAGCATAGGAAGGAGAGACAAAGCATCACCACTGCAATTGGCTTTGGCCTTTATTCAGTTCTACGGAGGCAGGGACGTCCTGCCTGAATAATGCATGACTGAATGAAGCGCTGGGAGCAGATGCCTGAGATTGGGGGAGACGGGGTCGTGGGAAGTCCAGCCAGCCACTCAAAGCAGGCTTGAGACCACGTCTGGATGGTACCAGGAAAAATGTCGTTTGACCCTGTTTCGCATGTCTTTCGCTGATGCCAAGGCAAGGATGCCATAAAGACAGACAATTTCGCACGACGGTTTAGACTTCTGGGCATATTACAGAACATATTTTTTATGTGCAAAATATTTTGATTTCGATTCTTCTATCATAACTTAGTGCCAAAGTCTTCATGACCTCCTCGTTAAATTATGACCTCTTCTCCGAGAACGTTCAGTTCGGTGATCTGCAATGGAGACAACACATTTACCAGTTGTGCAACAGAGACATCCAAAATGCACTTCCATCATTTTTCGAAGCTTTTCTTTGCCCCTTTCTCAGTGGGTGCATCTCGATTCAAAACGTAATATTCAACTCTCAAAACTGCACTGGAATCTAAATGCTCCTGCTGCCGCCTCAACGTACTGTTTTTTTAATTAGAGGCAGACATCTCTGCTGGACAAGTGGTCGACGATTTGACTCGTTCTGTTCCTGGGTACAATCCCTGCTGCCACTACTTGCACAGGCGTCCCCAGAAACAAATTTCTGTCACGACCCAGCATAATAAATTATGACCGCCACGTGTCTCATGCCCTCCAATTCTTTCTCTTTTTTTCTCTCTCTCCCCTTTTTAGCATTATGCTACCACACCGGGCTGCAGTTAATTTCCTATCTTCCCCAAATCGATACGGATGATAAACATTTCCGCAGGGTGATGCTGTTTTTAACCACTACAAATCATGAAGGCCACCCAAGATCTGATTTCACGAGGTGTTGGTGGGGGGTGGGGGTGGGGGTGGGGGTGGGGGGGAGGGGGGGGGCGACAGAACAGTTAGAACGGAACCATAAATCACTGACAGGCTCTGTGTGCACAGAATCTGACGCCAAACACGTAGAACGACCGGTTTGCTGGGGAAACGACCCTGCGCGAGGCACCTGAGGGTACAAAGGGTGACGTCATCCTCTGGACATGCAACGTCGCAGACGGTAGCAGGACCACAGGATGCTTAGCGGAGACGAGGAAATCTGAGCCAGTCTTGCTTGTGTGAAAAACTTCTCCATGATGCGGCGGTGTTGGTTTATTCATCCAGAGTGAAGTGACTGCCGTGATTTAACTAAAACGGGTCTTGTTCTGTGAATATAAAAACGTGAACCCCGTGTTGAAAATAACAGTTAGCTCCTGACTGCCCGTTTGTTGCTGTGCGATCTCATTGGCGAATCAGTGGCGCGAATGCAATCTGTCGAGAAGTGAAGGGATTGAGTTGGTGGTGCCTTGTAATGGACACTGTGGACGCGGCGAGTCCCTCTATGGTTTCTGTTTTCTCTTGGCTGCCTGACGCTGTCTTGGACCGAGGCTTTCGACTTACGCGTCTTCTGTGGCTTAGGGTCGATAACAGTTGTTTCCGGTGAGCACAAACCGTTTTTTCGAGTGGGTATTCAAGTAATTTTTACCATCGCTATCCACTTGTTTTACAATCAACGCTGACAGAGACAGTGAGCACGGGGCTCCAGTAAATCAAGTTACAGTGTTCGATGTCGTTAATTGCACTAACGCTAGGAATAGGGATGAATACGTACATGAGTAAAAAAAAATGAACAATGGTTATGTTTAATCTTGAACGTTGTGGCCAGATTTTATCTTGGAAAGTGTACCTGCCTCAGTGCCTGCCCGTAATAGCTTAAATAGAATTACAGTTTATTAAATTTATATCAAAGCCACCTCTTTGTAATGCATATGTCCTCGAACTAACTACACATCTCGATGTCATCATAACTCCATACAGACTCCCATAAGATGTTAATGAATATTGAAGCGTGCAAGACTACGAGACAGAGCCTAGACAAAATAGGTAGTAATATTTAGGACAAGATCTCTCTCTCTCTCTCTCTCTCTCTCTCTCTCTCTCTCTGTGCGTGCGCGCGCGCGCGTGTGTGTGTGTGTGTGTGTGTGTGTGTGTGTGTGTGTGTGTGTGTGTGTGTGTGTGTGTGTGTGTGTGTGTGTGTGTGTGTGTGTGTGTACTTGCGTGCAGCTACGTCAGTTCACATGTGGAAATGAACATGAGCGTGCAGGTATATGCATGGCCCAACAATGGTTCTTGCATTGCGACGCAGTTTGACAAATGACAACACATTTCTTTTGGTCCAAGGAAAAGCAGTACACATTAATTACCTGCACTGCAGAACCAGCACTGGAGAGAGGGCACTCAGAACACGTAGCAAGGGCTAAAAAAGGATTGTCTGCCAAAAACTCTACTTGCGTCAGACATCCAGACGTGTCTCTAATGCTCTCTTGTCACTTCCACTGCATGAGTGACTTGTTGGCTGTGAACATCATGAAGAGGGAATGGGGTTGCGGAGAAAGGGAGATAGAGAGAGTTGATGGAAAGGGAGGTAGAGAAGGTTGGGGAAAATGAAGGTAGAGAGGGATGGAGAGAGAGAGAGGCAGAGAGGGTTGGGGAGTCAGGGGAGGGGGGGGGGGTGGAAGAAGGGGCACAGCGGCGCAGCGGAGGGCCTGCAAGTGCGCCCACTCAGAGCGGGGTGACAGCCACGTAAACAGGACAGCCGCCCCCTGAAGTGGCCCTGGAGATCCCGGTCTTTTGTAGACAATGGAGGCCTGAAGATTGCGCTACTGGGACGGTGTAAATGGAACCTCCTCCAAAACGTTTTCACCACACCACGTCTACACCTCTCCAGAGCTTTTTCAGCCTTTGCGTTATGCAAATACAGCAATGGAGAGACCCTTTGCTTCGGAGGGGAAATATCCTCGATGGATTCAGTTTTCAGAATGAGCAATGTTTGCTTTCGGCCAATGTTGTGATCACTTAGCCAGCTGTAAATACACAGCGTCCATCAAAGCTATAAAAGCAAACAGCGCAGGCCAAATGCAGTTCAAGTGTCCAACTTCAGGTGTCGGTAAACACTCGTGCGCTGTAGCTCAGCAGGAGCAGTGTCAAGGCTCTAACAAGGATCTACCCCTTGTGATTTCCCAAACTTCCCAAACCTTTGCCATTCCCGTCCTCTCTGATCCATCCATAGCCCCCATTCCCACTCTTCATTCTACCACTCAGGAAGGTAGATTAGTCCAATCCATCACAATCTAGTATTTGCTCTACGGAATTCACTGCCAATCACTGAAAAAATGTATGTCTGAGAAACGCATTCCACACAGCAAAGGGCGAAGAGAATGTGGACCGGTCGCATTTTGTTCAAAAAAACTTCTGCTGTAGTGGTATACTGTTGCCGTACAGATTCATTGGTTCAAATGTATTGACAAAACTGTACGCAGATTTCTCCCGACAGGAATGAACAACTGGAACTGGGTCAAGAAACATCAACTTACTGCACCTAAGATTAAGACGAAGTGATAGTTGACGTATTCACGACTTATTCCAATACTGATATCTATTGACAATCAGATGAGAGGGGAATCACACAGGGTACAGAGGCAGCGTACCATAGAGCAACAATGCCCGAACTTTCACTTTCTGGGACAGTGCACCTTCTGACTCGTAGGTCTTCCTGATCAGAACAGATTCTGAAAACTTGGTCTTCAGAGTTCATGAGGAAAGGCCAGCTAACACGGGGAGATCAGAGCAAAGACGAGGGTTTCTAGGGCTTGGCTTATCTGGTTGTCATCGATTGTGTTAGAGACCGCCTGCAGACCCATGACGTCATCGCGGCTGCGTTCAGGCCACCGGTGCCGTTACTCCAATTTCTCTCTCAAACAGCGGCAGGGCCCATGAATTTTGCCGAGTCTGCAGATGAATAGATTTCCGCGCTGTCTGTTCTGGATGCCGCTTGACCAGACAGACCGTGTTCCTTTGTTGCAGCAATACTGGGACAGATGCAGGCCGTCCACCACTGTTGGAATCCTACTCTCCTCCACTTATCCTCCCACGCGGCTTTTGGTTTCTCTCATCGCT
>JAWQFJ010018430.1:65000-92500 GCA_034096865.1 Theodoxus fluviatilis
GTGAGTGAGTGAGTGGGTGGGTGGGTGGGTGGGTGAGTGGGTGAGTGAGTGAGTGAGTGAGTGAGTGAGTGAGTGAGCGAGCTATAATGAACGAATATGAGAGTAAGTTCATAAATTAATATATATGTACATGGATGGTATTGTATTCACTTTGAGATTCAAGTACGCCTTACCTTTTTGGCGCGCTTATTCTCTGACATGCGCAGAAGGGAGTGGCGGATGAGACTGCCGTGGTCACTGTGGGTAGGGCTGCGCGGTCGCCCAGTGCGCAGCGAGAGACGGGAAGCGCGTGCGCGCTCCTCGCTGGAAGTACGGGCAAAGTGCTCCTCTAAACCCGAGTCCAAGCCTGCCATCCTGAGCGCCGTCTGGAGGCAGAAAGTGTGTCATTCATGCAGAAGCTGCCACAAACCGAAGACATTTCTCTTCTCATGTAGAGACAGCGCATACTCGTACAAAGAACAGTGAAGAATGCCTTTAAAAAATGTCTTTCTTTCGTTTTTGGGTCGGTCCACAGTCCCAAACCTTCAACTACTTTTGACCTATGCTCACGTGATTTCCTCCAATTGTTGCCCCAAGCCGACCCTACAATGTGAGAAGTAGCTCTTTGCTTTAAAGGACTGTGATAAATAGACATCTTGCGAAATTCATGTGCATGCCAGAGCAAACACTCGGGGACACAATATCAATGAATGATGATAACACCACCGGCCATGGAGAAGAAGCACAAAGGCATAACACTACCCTGAGGTGATCCATAATGTGGAAGCAAATTAAAAAGAAAATAATTGGACAACGTGCTCAACGAATCAATACCAAACTGTTAAAGTACGTGTGTTGCTCACACAATGATTGGGGCAGCGCTTAATGAAAATGTTCACCAAGAAATGAAAAGAAAAACCATTCAAGAGAGGCTGAAGTCTTGAATCCATGCATGTCAGTCCGATTCCAAACTGGAGATAAACACGTAAAACTGTCCTCCTTCACCAATGAGATGGTGTACCTTCAAAGAAGCCTTTGAATTCCCTTTCAATTGATAGATAGTACTTAAGCATATAATATTTGCGCGCAAAAGCTGTCAAAAATATAACAAGTGGAAAAAAACTCTATTTGTCAAAATCGAAAGTTAAAGGCAAGAGGATTATGTCCATTGCGACAAAATCTCCGAATTCAATAAGCTGTTAAGAAGTTTTTGCCTTCTATTTTAAAATATTCTGCAGAAAATGGTGTGACAAAGGAGAAAACCTTAGGAGGCGATCGCATTGAGTTGGTGCTCGAAGCAATACACGGGAAAGTATCATACAGGGTGACCCAAAATGAATGCAACCCATAAAAGTATGCACAACTGCTACAAATGTGAATGGATTGAGTTGAGTTTTTACACACATCAACGTAAGATAATAACAATTAAGTTTTGAAAGATTGAGTCATTTCGGTTGGGTGGTCCACATGTTAGCGACGTTCAAAGATATGCTCCAAATGTCCTCCACGTTGACGGAGACTGAATGCGGCGTGCAACATTGTTCACCACACGAACACACTCTGCCCCTGGAATCTCCCTGATCTTTGTTGTTATTGCAGCTTTAAAGTCCGGGATTGTCTGGGGGCTGTTCTCATAGACGTGATCTTTCAAATAACCCCACAGATAGAAATCTGGGGGGTTAAGGTCAGGTGAGTGCGGGGCCCACTCAGGGTCACATCTTCTGCTGATCAGTCGCTCTTGAAAGCGTTGTCGCAGCCAGGTCAGCGTTTGGTTTGATGTGTGTGGAGTGGCCCCGTCCTGCTGGAACCACTGCTTTGCACGAATGAGTCGAGCAGGACAGGGCCACCCCACACACATCAAACCAAACGCTGACCTGGCTGCGACAACGCTTTCAAGAGCGACTGATCAGCAGAAGATGTGACCCTGAGTGGGCCCCGCACTCACCTGACCTTAACCCCCCAGATTTCTATATGTGGGGTTATTTGAAAGACCACGTCTATGAGAACAGCCCCCAGACAATCCCGGACTTTAAAGCTGCAATAACAACAAAGATCAGGGAGATTCCAGGGGCAGAGTGTGTTCGTGTGGTGAACAATGTTGCACGCCGCATTCAGTCTCCGTCAACGTGGAGGACATTTGGAGCATATCTTTGAACGTCGCTAACATGTGGACCACCCAACCGAAATGACTCAAACTTTCAAAACTTAATTGTTATTATCTTACGTTGATGTGTGTAAAAACTCAACTCAATCCATTTACATTTGTAGCAGTTGTGCATACTTTTATGGGTTGCATTCATTTTGGGTCACCCTGTATATTACGTAGCCTCGATTGCATTTTGGCTCCTAGTTTATTGCGCAACTTAAAATTATTCCCTTTGTATGTCACTTAGAGTCCGAATATTGAACAACACCCCACCCCCAACCCCATCCCCAAAGTAAAACTCCACAGGCACAAAGATTACTGATCAAACTCTCTAACAAAGTCATAGTCTTTAAATGGCCAACTTTGACCCCCGTATCTCGGTAACAGCAAGTGGGGTGGACATGGCGTTTGGTGACCAGGTTGTTGTACCGCGTGGCTCGGTCCTCTAGGGTGCTTTGAACGCACAATGGCTGCTTGAATGATCTGACCCTGGTCCGATGCTCCCCGGCAGCCTCTTTGGCTGCTGGGGGCCACCTCCCACCCCCACCCCGGTGGGTTGGGGGATAGAAATGACCCGCGACGTCTCCCTACGAATTTCGTAAGAGGCGAATGACTAGGGAAATCGTGACGTGACTTTCTCATTCTAACCAACTCTGATCGTGTTCGTGATCGATGATCTTAAATAGCCTGCAAATGCTGATAGGCCGTAAAACTCCATCCATCTTTCCATCCATCCATCTGCTTGAGGGCGCCCCTGGCTGAGCTACTGGAGCAGGTCCAGAAAGCGCAGCTGACCGGCTGACCGGCTGACGAGGAGGGCATCGAGTGGCACTGGCCGTATATTATTCTCGGTACTCATTTCGTGGCGGAGGGTCACACTTATGAAAGGTCCAGTAAAAGATTGCTAGACACCCCTCACTTGGGAAGGCAAACGTGGGGGGAAGAGGTAGGGGTTGGGTTTGGGAAGTGAGCGCGGGGAGACGAGAAAGCTTCTCCGACTCTTGACTACATTTCAATACTGCTATCCTGAACTGTTTGGAAACATGAACAAATCGGATACAGACATGCATCGGATAAGTGAGTCTGACCAAGTTCAAGCTGATTCTCTGAGCCCCACAACAGAGTGTGCGACAAACTTCCATGCAACTGTGGAGAAAGCGATTGTATGTTTGATGGAGAAAGATGCCACCGAACCAAAGAATGGGTCCCAACACACAAAGCCAATACAATACCTCCCGACGGCACACAGATGATTCGTGGGGCAGGCTGCCCAAGCGCCACTGGAGACATCCTCGAGAGAACGGACTGCGATATTCCATTTTTGGAAGTAGTTATTCAGCAGCTCACGTCGAACGTTTCTATAGATAAAAGCAGCAGACACTTACAGGGCAAACTCTGAGCTGGCCGTGCACGGACACAAATGCAGCGCGAGAGAGCGTCCACCACCGTAGGGCACACGCATTACAGAGGGTAATGGTGCAAAAAGTGCAAGTCAGAGCAGTGCCTCGCCAAAGGCCAGTGCATGTGAGGGATTCTCTTTTTAAACGCTGTGCCGAGATCCTCCCATCCGCTTGTCACGGTATGGGCTGATGGACATCTTCCTCCGAATTACCCCTGTACTTCCTTTGTGGTTTTTTGCACCGAGAGGAAAAGCAGTCACAATATGACTAACGTTAAAGGTCACAGATTTAAAGGTAAAAAATTAACGAGGGACGTGAAAACACCCTATTATAGAGTGAGACGACAAAAAACAAAACAAAACTGCACAGTCAGCTCTGTGACGAATTCATGTAGTACATGCCATTTCTTTAATTCCGGCATACAGAGGTGAAGGCAAACGTAGTGTCTTTCATAGTGACATGAGACATTTAAGGAAATCAAACAGCTTACTTTTTCTGACAAATGAACCACTTGAAAAATCTGTCGCTGAACGCGTGCAACACACTTGGTTTCGAAACAAAATGATGATATCATTCATATCACTTTTCTTCCTTGCCATACAATTTTTTTTACAACGACGACAACTCAAGTCAAATGCCTCGTGTCATCGGCTTAATGACAAAGAATGCAGACTTTCGACCCTGTCAAAGTGACAGAAGCTGATAACGTATCCTCCTCCCGTGTATGAGAAAGTTCAGATTTCATTATATCAAATGTGAGGACTATGCAGTTGATGAGGGAGTGTGCTCTTCCACGAACACTGTGCGAAAGAACAAACTGTGAAACTAACGAGAACGCAGCAGAAGCTGGCATCGACAGCAGCGACACGTATTTCTAAACATAGGGGAAAAACAGAGCACTACAAAGACATCATTCGATTTCTCACTGCACCAGTTAGCCTTTCAAACCCCGTGCTATCCACATCCTTTCAGTCTGCAGCTGCATGCATGTCACGGAGGCAATGCAAACAGTCCTTAATAATTACACTGCTGTTTCTCTCTCTCTTTCTCTCTCTCTCTCTCTCTCTTTGACCTCTGACCTTCCGCCAAATAAAGAGTATGAAGTTCGAGACAGTTGCCCAGAAACAGTTGAGAAAACTGACTGTGGTGTCAAAGATGATCAGCCGTCACCAGCCCACGCCGACACTTCCCCCGATGAAGACCTTCCATCTTCGATGAGGAAGTTTATTCGGAAAGTTATGGAGATCCAAGCCACCGCGCAGTCCTGTACTGAAGACAGCACCGAGAAGAACACATCAGAGATGGGCACGGGGATGCACGACGGAGTCAGCGCTGATGCTCAGTTCCCTCTGTCCCGTGCTCAATTGGAAGACAGGCTTGCTCCTCCCGGAGGGTCCATGCAAGTCCGTCCACCATACACCCCCCCAGCTAACTACGATCATCGCGACAGTGGCCGTCGAGAAGGGGATCGACCTACCCTGACACGGAGCCAGCGTAAGCTGAGGGCACGAAAGACGTGATAGCTTGTGTGTTTTTTTGGCATGAGACTCTCGTGCATATCGTGACTGAAACCGCTTTCGCGTCTCGGACAAGACTGGTCACCAGTCTTGAACCCCCTACCCCCTCCCCATTGTTTAATGTTATGCCGATTTAATGCATGTAAATTGCAACAGGCCGGCGGCCTACGCAATAAATCATTCGTTCGTTCGTTCTCTCTCTCTCTCTCTCTCTCTCTCTCGCTGTGTATGTGTGGAGGTGTGTATATGTGCATGTGCGCGCTCTCTCTCTCTCTCTCTCTCTCTCTGTCTCTCTCTCTGTCTCTCTCTCTCTCTCTCTCTCTCTCTCTCTCTCTCTCTCTCTCTCTCTCTCTCTCTCTCTCACGATGTGCGTGTGTGTGATCGCGCTCGATAACGACTGTGTCTCGGCACACGCGCGCGCGCGTGTGTGTGAGCGTGTGTGGTTGTACAAGTATCTACTGAAACGATTCGAAAGCTCACCCTGATTATTAGTCACGACGTAGACGGTCCCCACAAATCATTACCATTTCGATCTGTAGACGACGACGAAGACGACGCAGACGACGACGTTGTCTCCGATGACAACAACAGGGTCTAAGAAGTCAACATTGACGACGTATAAAGGTCCTGTACTGACCAATATGATAATCACATTCGTGAGTGGCTTCAAACGTATGTTGGTTGTACTCGTGAAGACGCCACGTGGAAGAGGGGCGAATGAGTCGGTTCCTAACTCATTAACAGAGGCTCTCCCGAATATGGGGCAAAACACGGGGTGCTCATGACATCCCAGACCGTTGTCTGATTCATATCATCTCTACACTCAACCACTGCCAGGCACCCCCACGCGGAACGGCGTCAATGAACACTGGATAATTCGATCATGTAGGGCCCAGGCGAGGCATGTTGCCTGGCCGAGTTGTTATCATGACGCTGTCTCGCCTCACCTCGATGACTACAGCTTGTTTGCGGAGAGCCAGTGCAGGCGGGCGTGGCAAGGCGAGGCAGGGCAAGGCAAACGGCGACGCAATGCCAGGGAAGGCGAGTGTGAAGAAGAGTAGAAGACAAGCAACCGACTGTTTCTTTCATGAGCAAGTCTGTTTGGGGGTTGTACTGCCGCCGATGCGGGTAATCACCGCTACAGGATGGAGAGGCAGCGGGTTGGCAGGGGCGTGCAGCGATGCTCTGTATTCTTTTCGGCAAGCTTTCGAAGCTGAGGCTTCTTCATCAGGCCAAAGTAACAAGGCTGGCTGTGAAAAGAAATATATACTGTGACCAGGGCCGGACCAAATGAGTTGTGGAGGGGGGGGTTCCTTTTTGGTTGGGGGGGACAAATCAGCAAAGTGGCGAAGCCACGAGCGCGCGCCTGCGAAGCAGGCGCGCAAACTAGGGGGGTCCGGGGGCATGCCCCCCTCGGAAATTTTTTTAAAAACGGTTAAAATCTGTGCAATCTGGTGCATTCTGGGCCTTGTTTTGAGGGGTAAGAGCAGCATTGTTTTTGGAGACACACACAAAAAATATATTTAAAAAAAAATCAAACCAAGGTACATGCTTTTTCTAGGGGGGGGTTCCGGAACCCCTGGAACCCCCCCCCCCTGGGTCCGGCCCTGGTGACAAGGGCCGGTGAAACACGTGCAGGGCGGCGAGGTGAAACACGTGCAGGGAAGGCGAGTGTGAAGGCAGGCGGGTTGTTCCTCGCATTGAGAAGCAGGCAGACCTTTGCTGATCACCTCTTTCCTCCATGGCAGCTGTATCAAGTACGGCCCGTGACGAGGGCACGCTGGAACGCCAGACTGCTGGACGCCAAGAGTCCTGCAGCGGGCCCTATTTGAGGACACACAGCGGTTATGCAAAGAGCGATAGCCACCCTGGCTACTGTTATCTCAACCTCATCCGGCATGATGGGGCCTTGAGGGTAGGGTTAGCAGCCTCCAGAATGGTCCAGGGAGTGCTAAAGTCAGTCTAAATCAGGCTTTGGCCCAGAGCTTTGAGTCGTGTGCTTTGTCCCCAGCTGTCTCAATCGCTGACTGCGGAACGCTCCTGGCTATGCAGGAAATACCCGGCATTCACAGCGGGCAGTGACTCGGTCCGTCGGATCTGTTCTTTGAGAGGATTCGTGTTTTTAAGTACACGCACAGAAATGACGTGTCATTCACAGCAGGCAATGGCTCGGTCCGTTGGATTTGTCCTTTGAGTACTGTAAACGAGTACGCACAGGTAAAGGTAACGCTTTTTCCCCCACCGAATGTTCACCTCTAACCCTGTCAAAAGACCCTTATTCTCTTACCACCGGTCATTAGGACAATAGATTCATCTTTTCTCGGGCACACAGCGACAGATAAACGTTCACGAAGACATACAGACATCTTACACGGACAGCGAGATACCACTGCCGTATCCATTCCCTCTAAGAATCCCAACTCGACGCAAGCCCGCCCATCGCAGTAAGTATTCATAACTTCGCCATACAGAGTCAATGTTCTCAGAAGATCTATTTAAATATTGTTATATTTAGAATGAAACAATGCTAGTGACGCATCAAGCCCAAGAATGCACCTCAAGGATTGTTGCAGAATCGAACATCGCACCTGCCAGCCACGAAGCGTTAAGAAGGAGAGCGTCGTCACAGCTGGACTTCCACTACCGGAGGCAAACAGCCTGCCACCCGTCTTGCATATGCTACAGTCAGCTTAAAGGGGCTTTAGCCCGGGCCTCTAAGCTACATCAGTACATGCTTGTCTTCAGCTGTCCGGGCTCGTAAACTGCAGAAAACCTCTGGCGAAGCAGGAAACGAACAGGTGTTCATTTCAAGTAGCGACGCAGTTCGTCGAGTCTATTCTGAGGTGGGATCCTAGGTGTGTTCGAAAAAGACAGATACGGCTCCACACATGTTCGATCAGTTCATAGATGCATGGGATCAAACTATTCAGAAAGACTTAAACATCTTTGGAGCTACGGCTCAAAATACACGTAGGTGAAGAGGCTGTGTGTTGTCGATGTTCAGGTCTTCATTCCATAAATCATCCATATCTCTGTTGCTGCATGAAAATGTCCAAATGCCATCGTCAAGCACGCTAAATATTGCTTTGAAAGCACTAACTTAGTCTAGTAGTAATGGAGAAAAGCCCGAAAATAACGTGTGTTTTTTTGTTCGCCCTCTTCTCTCTCTCTGATCAAATAAGAGTTCCCGCTCTTGTATCGCGTGAGAGCAACAGTCCTTGTCAACGAGAATACTTGGAGTTTCCATTGGTCTGTGTTTTAACAGACTGCCAATGGATGGCTGGATTTGACCGGGACGATGTATAAATGTTTTGGAGTATTTTGGAAACATTCTGACGACATTTTCTCGAAATGCCGATTTGGAGGGTGGCATCTTCAACAGCGTGTAATTCACCAACGGTTGGTCCTATCTCAAAGTGGTTTTCATCTTCGGAAAGAGCACTCGGTGCACTTTCAGAATCAGTCAATGACTTTAAACTGCAATGACTCCGTGGTGACTGTAACCCTTAAGTGTTGAGCATCGATGTAATGCAATTCTGGACCATACCATCATTTTTTACGTCTGTAGCACTTGGATATCGTTCCAGTATTAAGGTTGGTCTTGTCATTGACATGGATTGATTGCACACAATCATATCGCCTGGAGCCACTGTGCTATAAGACCTTGTACATGAAGGGTTTTTATATATCAGTTCAAGTGCAGCAACACCATCCTTTCTCCCACAAGGCAGCCTACAATAAATTCCACTGCCGTTTATTGATTACGGAAGTACCGCAGGCGTGGATTGAATTACAGTCTCCTTTGAGATTGTACAAGAGTTTACTTACTGCCTTCTTAAATCGTTCTCCAAACCTTTATATGCGTGTTTGACGCACACTTTATGCAGAAAGGGAATACAAGGTAGCCCTGTGCGACTGCCTTCGTGAGAGAGAGAGAGAGAGAGAGAGAGAGAGAGAGAGAGAGAGAGAGAGAGACAGACAGACAGACAGACAGACAGACAGACACACACACACACACACACACACACACACACACACACACACAAAGACGGACGGACGGAGAGACAGACAGAGAAAGAGAGAATGAGTCAGGGAGACAGATGAACAGACGGACGGACCCGACCGACGGACGGATGGGCGGGCAGGCGGACGGGCGGACGGACGGACGGACGGACGGACAGGCACACACAGAGAGACAGACAGACGGGCAGGCAGGCAGGCACGCACGCACACACACACGCGCGCGCACGTGTGTGCATGCGCGCGCGTATGTGCGTGCGTGCATGCGTGTGCGTACATATGTGTGTGGGTGTAAGCGTGTGTGTTCGTATATGTGTGAGTGTTTATGCATGTGTGTGTGTTTGTACGTAATTGTAAAACGCATGATTGTAGGCAAGCACAGAGTGGTTTGCATTTTAAACAAACTAGCAAAACTCTCAAAACCAGAAGTAAAGGTGCTGCTCAAGATAGAAGATATCATTATTTCAGAGCAAACCAAATCGCACAAGATGTGAAGTTCAGTGGTCGTTGGTAATTGACAATCATAGGCCGATCAAAGGCGAGACTGGTTAAATTGAAAACTTTTTTTCTGCCGCTAGCTTCGAGTCGAGTTGTTTGAAAATGGTATAATGATCGCAATCGCAACGTGAACTAATATTTGGCAGAAAATGAGCACATTTCTTCGCTCCTTCGATCCTTTACAGCCATGCACAAGATCGAAGTGAAGATTCAAGAGCTACCTCAGAGGAACAAGCTGGGATTTCTGTTGTGGCACATCCATTGTGTCTGGCATCTGCTAGTCACGCCAGATCCAACAATCCCCGGGAAATTAGTTTTCCACTCGCTCGAAGAGTTTTTGCCAAATATCCGTGCCCTTCCAAACGAGTCCAAAACCACACATTCAGCGTTTCTTTTCCAAGCAACTCGACAAGAGAAATTACCTCCTTGTCCACAGCCAGAGCTGTCGTCAGGTCTGCTACGTTTATGGCACTGGTCCCAACAAACACTTTTGTGCGTGTCATGTGGAGTTTACTGACCCTACGTAAGCAAATCTCCCTTGGCAGTTCTGCTCGCCGAACCATTTCAAGGCTTTTCCGTTCAAGTGGAATCTTCTGGTACCCGGCTGAGCACAACAAAGTAGCCAGACAGATTGCGTGGGTCGGCCAGCCGGCAAGAGCCTGGCTAGGCTAGCTTCGAACGGGAGCACGGGCTTTTGACACCTGCAAAAACAGAGGCAGACGATCGGGAAGTGAAGAGGGGGATTTGCACCTACCTGTGTGTTGCCGTCGGCACCAAGGTCTGCCACGCTCTCAACGTCACTGAGTCAGCACGCCTTGGGAAGGAGGAGGCTGCGGTGATTCAAGCTACGTCCTTGGATCGATTCTGTCTCGGCATAATTCCACATAATTTATAAAAGCGGCCCCAGTCCTAGCAGACGACATGGTCCCCCTCGTGCAGCGCCGGTGTCCGCCACCGGCGAACTACTCGCCACTGCCATCGTCATGAGTCTGGTGGCCTCGTTCTCGGTTTCCCTTTGCTCAGGCAGACACGCGGGAAAGACGGCGTGGTGGTGGTGGTGATGACAGCAGTGCGTACCAGTGAGTTGAGTGGGGATTTTCCACACGAATGCGCCCAAGGATGGTCCTTGTTCAGTGAAACGTTTCAGTATTCAATAAGTGAAGACGTTTCTTCTGCCTGTAACTCTCACTCAGTCTGTCTCTGTTTCCCTACCCCACCCCTTTGTGAGTGAGTGCGTGTTCTCTCTCTCTCTCTCTCTCCTCCCTATGTATGTATGTAGTAGCTTTTATAGCGCGCTATTCTCACGCAGAGGCTTATGCTCAAAGCGACCGGCCCACAATTTGTCTTAAACAAAAAGGTCTTAATTTTTTTCCGGAAGCTGGCCAGGTTCTCTAACCTCCTCAATTCTTCTGGGGCTGCATTCCAGAATCTTGGACCGGTGTATGAGAAGGCTCTCTCTCCGAATCCCTTTAGGTGTTTCGAGGGAGCACAGAGAAGATTAAGTCTCCCTGATGATCAGAGAACTCTCGACGGTTTATAGTCTTGTACAAGATCGCAAAGATACTGTGGAGCAGCACCTGAAACACACTTGTACACATTGCCCAAGCACTTGTGCTCGATGCGATCTTTGATGGGCAGCCAGTGAAGGGACTCCAGAACCGGCGAGACGCTTGCCCACCTAGGGGAGCGCTTCACTAGTCGTGCGGAAATGTATTGGAGCCGCTGCAATTGTCGTATCTGATACTGATTCGCTCCAGTAAGAAGACTGTTACAATAGTTCAGCTTTGATAGGACCAAGGATAGCACCAGGGTCGCAGTAGTACTCTCTGTCAAGCAGTGTCTGATGCTCCGAATTCGTCGGAGATTCAAGTGAGCAGATAACGTCACCTGTCGAATGTGGGGTTCTACCTCTCATCATGTCTCTCCGCCTGCCTGTCTACCTCTCTCATTATGTCTCTCCGCCTGTCTGTCTGTCTGTCTGTCCGTCCGTCCGTCCGCCCGCCAGCCTGCCTGCTTCAATAGCAGGCATCTGATCACGCACACTGGCGCACCTTGTAATCAGCCCGGTTAGGGCGCGATCTCCATACAGAACCGTATTTACAGACTTTACCTACAAAACGACGGAGACACACAAAAAGTTATTTAACCATATCACTCGACCACCATATCCCGGATCGGCCATTCCGTTCCGACTCACTCCTATTATTTTGTTGCAGTCGGAGACTCCACGAAAGTGCCGTGCCTGCCAGTGCAGGCCCACCATTCGGCACGTTCTGGTGGAATGTCCCTAGACTCGCACATTCACGGTGTGGGTTAGTCAGTCTTTCTCAGAAATGTTTAAAGACTCCTTTGATGTGATGATAGATATGCTCTACTTGGCGCTGTCAGCTGGCATTCTCGACATCAAGGGCATGGTCTGTGGGATTATGTTCGACACGGCAAGCTTGCGCGCAATGTGAGAAGAGTAACTTCCCTTTCCTGTCGTGTTTTCCGTCAAGCTGAGGAATCTCTCGTTCCAAAACCCCCCAATAATTTAAGATTGCAATTTATGAACAGAAGATCCATTGTACACTCTAGTTTTCCCCTTTGTTCCGGCGATAAGAACGAATCAGATCTGCCTGCAATATTAAATTTGATAATCTGCTGACGTGCAAGGTCAAGGGACGGGGAAAATCGGTCTACAACAATCCATGACTGAAGTTGTTGAAATGCAGACAGTATACGTCGCCCCATTTACTTATGATGTGCCTGAATATACACACACGTGCATGCACACACACACACACACACACACACACACACACACACACACAATCTCGATCTGCAAGATCATTACACATCTTTCAGTCCTCATTTACTGGTTCACAACTTTCAACATCTACAAATACCAACAAAATGAACTTTCAGATAAATTATTTACTGAAAAGAGCAACTTTATTCTGAGGTGCATTCTTCTGAATTTATCTCCAGAGCAAAGCTGCTATTCTTTTCATAAATGTTCATGGTAAATTCCATCATGTTATAAGTGTATTAAAAACCATTGATCCTGCAGTCAACAAACATAGTATTCATCCAGCATGTCCTGGCTGTGAAGCCCAAAAGATCAATTTCAAAAAGACTTTCACACTGTTTTTCACTTCTCATGGATTCCCACTTGCACAGGAACATTCATTTCCATTCATGTTTAAGAGCAAACAATAAAAATACAGGTCGAACAAAAGTTAGTAATTAACACATGTGGCAGAACGGTAATCAGTAATGAAAAGCCCACCATTCAAATTCAGGAAGCAAGGAAAAGCCATGTGTAGTGAGTGGCACTGCCAGATTGGTAAGAATCCCTGAGTCGCTTCATAGTCACCTGCTGTGAAGCTCAATGGTTACATCAAACAGATCATTAGAGGCAAATGTTTGTCAATAAATAATACAGTCCTTGCATCATCCATAACAAATTTTCTGAAGTTTATTTCTTAAGAAACATTTTTACAACAACTGTTGAAATACGTAACTTTTAGCAATACTTAAGGCAAAAAGAAAAATAGAGGATACAAAAACTTGTATCACTGTGTTTCTTCAAACGGAAATGAGAAAGATAAAATCAGTCTGGATAGCTACAAACTAGGGAAAGAAATGAGTCCATTTAGAACATTGCCAGCATGTTTTCAGTCCGAGTAATGTGACAATCCACCTGGAACAAAGTGTAAACGAATTTTAATGGGAAAAAACAGGACCATAAGGAGTTAACTGTCACAAGCATCCATACAGCGCAATACAAAATATTCACTGGACATTCCGTTTCTTTCAAGACACAAATACTTGTCTTTGATCCAAGCTTGTTTCAGTGATAACTGTCACACCAATGGACCAAGATAATTCTATTCCAGATTTAGAAGGTGTGAAGGAATATGATTCCAAACCAGTGCCAAATACTCACAAGAATTATTATTGACTCTGCAGTGTTTTTGTATGGACTGCCATGACAGACCAGCACTGCAATGTAACCAGCCCTGTGTCTCTGTATTGTCAGTTTTTTCTTCAGAGAAAATCAGAACGGCAGCTGTGAGGCCTAGTTATGATATGTAATCTACAACTACTCATTACACAATGGGAAACTATCATCTAGACAAGCATGAGGCCTAGCTTTTTGGAGTTGAAGCCTTCCAAGGTCCTTCAAAGGCCATTGCTTTCCAAGGCTGCTGCTTCCAGAAACTGTATTTCTGAGGCTTTTTATCTTTGAGCCTTGGCTTCGTATAGCCAGTTCTATCTAAGAAGGTCCTTCTGCTGAAGTCTTTGCTATTTGAAACTGCTGTCAGAGTTGATCTCATCTAAGACTTCTATGTCTGAGGCCACATTTTCCTTAGGCACTGCTGCTCAAGAGCCTCCTGTCCTTGAGACTATATCTTTCTTCAGTCAGGTTTTCCTGTTAAGCCACTAAAAGGTAAAGGTAAAGGTGTGATTTTATATAGCGACTTACACCCTAAGGCAGGTTTTCTATGCCAGCCTTTCCAGATGGTACCATTCTATACAGGCCACCACTATTGGAAACCAGGGCTATACAGAGCTGAAGCTCAATGAGGCCAGCATTAACAGGGTTAAACTTTATGGATGCCCCCAAAACCTGTCTCTAAAATCCAACAATGAATACAGTTCCAGCAAGGGTAGGAAACTAAGGTACTGTCTGTGGCCATAGCATCAACACTCTGGATGGACGGAGACATTTCTAAGAAGAATCCTCACAGTATACTCTCCCTTCTGCACAAAAAAGAAGCCAGGAATGGTAAAATATATGCATGGCATCATACAGAAAAAACCTTGGGGGCCAGTTTGTGTCACAACCATAGCAAGCATGGAACAGACACACTGGAGTTGAGACACCATGTACACGGGTTGCTTTATTTTACTGAGACGGTACATGCATCAAAACCGGCTGCACCCCATAACACAAGTAGCTCAAAAACAGCAATCGAGATCAGTAGAACATGGACATGAAATTAAATGTGGTATACCAGGCCTTTACAGCAGATGAAGTAACACAGTCAAAGCTTCCAGGAACATGGGAGTCAAGAGCTGGAGACAAGAGCATGTATGCAACAAATCCCATGAGGTATACTTAGCATTCCTGGTGAGGATATCAGTTGTGTTGTATCTGATGAAGTCACACACAGGTTTGTTAATTGGACCCTTAACCTTTAAACAATGCAATAATGTGTAATACAAGTCATTTGTGTGTACAAATGAACAAGCAACAAGGAGGGAAAATAAAAGCAATTTAATAAAAATAAAAACAAAGGTGAAAAAACAAAAACAAGCACGAAACATTTCAACATCAAACCATATAAATCAAAAGCTTATAATTGTATACACACAACACATTTTCCAATGCTAATGATATGAACAATGCTTGATGCTATATTTTCACAGAAGCAGTCATGTGGAATGGCAGATGATTAAGAGGAATTGGCTGCAATATATATATTCAGTCTTACCTGGCAGCCACCTTAGTGCGCCTCATTACTTAACGATGATGAAGTGACGCAGCAGATGAAGATGACAGTGAATCCAGGGTGAGCTATCTGCTTGGTGTAATGAAGAGCTGCCTATGTCGCAGTCAGAGCTCAGGTAAAAAGCTCAGACATGAGCAGGCTGCATACACAGTTGCTGTGCCTGCACCACAGCAGACACCTCCAGTGCAGTTTACAAGAAGACAACATAACAGCCTTGCAATATGTCCTTCACGTCACTTCTCTGCCTCGGCATTCTCCCAAGTGAAAACAAGGGACAAAGAAATAGGCAGGCGGGGAGCACAGAATTACCTATGAGTGACTTGCTATGAAGCTCTTCAAGCCACGGTTTTGCTACCAGGACACCCTGCTGCTATTCACCTTCATCATCTTCACCCCTCTTTTCATGCAGAATGATTTTTTGTCCAGTCAACCGCCCAGAGTCAAATTCACACCACCATGTTTCATCCAGCACAAGCATATCCACTAAGCCAGCACCAGTGAGGAACCCAAACTCCATATGTCCAACACCCCATTTTTGGATGCATAAAGACAACATTTTTCCGGGCCTTTCTGGTTCTCATTTGTAACTAACGCAGTGATGAACTCTGCAGACACCAGCAAGTTACAGTTAAAATTTGGGGGGGGGGGGGGGGGAATCTGAGAGACAGACTCTTGTCATATGTTTCAAGGAGATGATCAATACAGTATTTTTTTTAATCACACCACTTCCTCAGTTTTAACTTCTTTGATCAAACCTTGCTTCTTCCTGATGCATCACAATTGCAGTTTACCAACAATGAGATCATATATATGTTTGTAACAGCTAGCCTCTATTACATCTAACAAGCAACCCTTCCATCTTAACTCTTGGAGTAATGAGTTACAAGGAGGAGATGGAAGGATGGGATGAACAGTGATGCCCTTTATGGATGGTAAGGGTGGAGATTTAATCAAGCACATGATGACAGGGATCATGTACACATATCATCCATCTCCAACATGTATAGGTTCATGGTTACCCCTCTCCCTCTCCTTCCCCCCCCCCCCTCTCTCTCTCTCTCTCTCTCTCTCTCTCTCTCTCTCTCTCTCTCTCTCCCTCCCTCCCCTCCCTCCTCCCTCCCTCTCTCTCTCTCTCTCTCTCTCTCTCTCTCTCTCTCTCTCTCTCTCTCTCTCTCTCTCTCTCTCTCTCTCTCCCTCCTCAGAAATAAGCACAATGCAGGCAAACATCCACACACTCATAATGCATAGTCCAGTAGATTCTTCTCACAAAACAAAATTGCTACAGAACATTACAAAGGAGATATCTATGTGAAGGAAAAGAGAAAGAGCCTAAAACCTGCACACTTTGAATGCACTGGCACTGAAGTACAAGTCCACACAGATGCTTGCTGTGGTGAGCTGGTGCATGGGAGATGCTCCATAGACCCCATCTTCCCTTCGACTCTCACTGCTGCTGGGTGGAAAGAGCAACAATTCATCCCCAGCTGAATTGATGCAGTACTGGCTGTCCATGCCACCAGTCATATCAAGGTCAATGCCTCACCAAGTCCCAACTCCTCTATCATACATCTAACCTGTTTCATCGGCAAGTCTCTGGGCAACTTCCTACTCCTCCTCAGGAATATATTTGCAGGTGAAATTTGTTGCCTACTCACTGTGCATATTTCAACATTTCAGCATTCCCTAGCTGATGTTGGCCTACACACGTGGAAGACAGCAGGAGTAATTCTGTCTGTTAATTTTGTGACTAGCTTCTAGATCTAGGGAATCTTAAAAAATGCTGGAATCAACCCAACACTCACTTTCCAAACTTGTCTGAAGGGATTGCAGCGTTGCTGGATGCTGCTTCCTCTTTCCCCTTACTTGCAGGTTATGGCGCCCCCTTGCCAGACCCAGCATCACTGGCAGCACCGGCTCCTTTCACAGCCAGGGCTGGTTTGGCAGCAGTGGCTGCCTTTCCTGCAGATGTGCATGCACTTCCCTGTGCCGGCGTGGAAGATTTGGGCTGGCTCAGTTTCTGTGCTGGCTGGTTTGGCTTTTCTGATGGCAGATTTGGCTTCTGTGCAGGTGGAATTGACTTCTGCGCAGTCAGAGTTGCCTTCTGTGCTGGCTGGTTTGGCTTTTGAGCTGGCTGGCTCAACTTCACTGCTGGCTGGCTTGACTTTTCTCCTGGCTGGCTAGCTTTGGGTGCAAGCAAATTCAACTTTGTAGCAGGATTGCTTGGCTTTTGTTCAGGCTGGTTTGACTTCACAGCAGGCTCCTTTGACTTAGTAGTGGGTTCCTTTGACTTCACAGTAGGCTGGTTTGGTTTTGCAGCAGGCTCATTTGACTTTGCAGCAGGCTGGCTCGACTTTGCAGCAGGCTGGTTTGGTTTATGAACGGGCTGGGGAGACTTTCCAGATAGCTGGTTAGTCTTCACTGCACTGGCATTACCACCATCAGGTCCTGGTACAGGAGGAATGGGAGGTATCTTCTGTAAAGCAGTCTTTTGACAAGAAGCACCTTCCTCATCGACTCGAGGCCATGCTAAAGCTGAGCTGGATGCAGCCCCTGGTTTCCCAGGAGATACATTCTTTAGGCTTTCTGTGGCACTGTTCTGCACATGCTTCATTTCTGGGGTTTTAGATGCAGCAGGGTAAGGGCCTGGAATGGCTGGCTGAGTCTGGGAGGGTAGAGAGCTCTGAGCAGTCTGCTTCTGGTGCCAGGGCTCTTCCTTGGCCAAAAGCCTTTGCCTAAGTAGGCCACTGTTCTTGGGCTGCCCAGGTGGGCTCGTCTTGCTTTCTTCTTCACTGTCCTTCACTGTTGTTAGTGGCTGTGCTGCAGCTGGGTTTTTTGGTTCCTGCAAGGGTCTGTTGGGTGTGCCTGCAGCATAGGGCCCATCAGCTGGTTTGGAAGCTCCGGTGGCATCACCAGGGCCTAGAGACATGCCGGCACAAAGATTGCCTGCCCCTTGCCCTGCACTCCATTTAGCACCTGGTGGGGTGGATGTCAACGCTTGTTTGAGAGCAGAACTACCAGCTGGCATTGGTTGCTGACTGCTGGTAGTTCCAACCTTGCTGGTGACTGGAGCTGCGTTCAGACTTCCTGCGGCGATGCTGGATGCCGAATCCTGACCACCAGCAACTGCAGATTTCTGCCCACTTCCCATCCTTGTCTCAGTAGCGACTCCAGGGGCTGTCTGGCTCCTGGCAGTAGAATGGACTCCTGTGATCTGGGTTTTGGCACCAACCACAGCAGTATTCTGGCTGTTGGAAGCAGTGGAAACACTTGCCCCTTTTCCCTGTACACTGGTCATGGGTGCATTTCGGTTGCTCAGAGCAGTGGTTGCTCCTGTTAATTTTGCCTTGGTATTAGCCACAGGTGAATTCTGACCACTGGTAGGAGCTCCAGCTGCTTTTGCCTTTGCCGCTGCCAGGGCAGCACCCTGTCCAGAGGGGCTTCCTGCTGCTGGAGCTTTTGTGGGCAACAAGGAAGTATCCTGCCCATCGGGCAGAGTTTCTGCTATTTTTGCCTGTGGGAGTAGCGCAGCAGTAGTCTGCCCACTGGAGAGAAGTGCCGCCGTCACCTTGGCCTTGCTGGTTACTGCAACGGTATTCACTGTGGCGGACAGAGTGGAGATGACATATTCTTTGCTCTTACCTTCAAGTGCATCTGTGCTACCTGGGGTGGAAGAAACCTCTACTGTCTTTGTTTTACTTATTACAGGCTGCATAACTGGCCCAGTGGAAGGGTTCCCTGCTCCTCTGGCCTTTGAGTGGACTGCTACTGCAGTTTGGCTGAAAGGGGTAGGAGGACCAACTGTTACTACAGTCATATGTGGAGGTATTGGTAAACTTTGCCAAGCAGGGCTTCCTACCTTTATCTTTGAATTTGGGGAGAGAGCATTCTGTCCAGTAGTGATTAGAGCTGTGTTCTGTGCCTTGCTGCTTATCCGAGGAGAATTCTTGCTGCCTGCAGGAACTGCTGCCTTTGCCTCCACATCCATCAAGGAAACAACCACACTTGTTGTAGGTACAGCTATCTGCAATGGGCCAGTTGCTGCAAGAGCATTCTGACCTCTGGATGGAGTGCTTGCGACCTTGGGCTTGCTGTTCACCAAGGCAGCATTCTGGCTGTCTGCATCACTTCCCGAGGTGCTTGCTGCATCAGTGACAGGGGGCATGGCCTGGGTGCCTGATTTTGACTTGCTCCTGCTCTGGGTTTTGATCAAAGCTGCAATCTGACTGCCAGTGAGAGTGCCAGATGTTTTTGCTCTCTTGCTTTTGGAAAGCCCCAATGGGGACAAAGGACTTCCTTGCCTCTTCGTTCCAGTGACAGCCAAGGGGTCAACAAGATTGCCTGCAGGATTTTCTGAAGGGTCGGGTGAGCCAGGGGCCATGCTGGAGCTACCAGTCTGATCTGGATTTATGGGAACTGCAGCAACACTGCTCACCACAGGAGGCATGGTCTTTCCGCTGGCCATGGGGCTCATGCTGACAGCCCTGCTCATTATGGCAGCATAGGAGATGGGTGCTGCAGTGGAAGGAAGAGGAGTCATGGTGCTGGAAGCATAGGAGGCTCCTCCTGAGGCAGGAATGATGCCAGGCTGTGCTAGGGTCAAACTGTTGGAGTCAGTCGCCACTTTGACCATGGGCAGCTTGACTCCACTCTGCAGCAGGGTTGCCAGGGGCAACGTCCTGAGCTGGGACAGCTCCAGGCCCTTGGGCCCCACAGCGTTCCTTGGCACCAGGTGCACCATGGCCCCAGGGGGCGTTCCCTCAGGCAGCTGCACCAGTTTCAACTGGAATGGTCCAGGAACCCCAGATGGCAAGGATATCAATGTTTCTGCACTTGACTTAGGGACTTGCTCTTTGCCAGACTTCTTCTTTTTGGCCTGGGTGACTTCTCCATCCAGAAGACTCTCTTCCTTCTTTTTCCTCTTCCTTTTGGGCTTATGTCCATGGACAAAGGGGGCAAGGGATACTGCTGATGTCACTATGGGCAGTTTTGGCGGGCTGCCAGGGCTGGTAGTGGCCACAGTGGCCTGCTGAGAGCTATTTTGGGGGACTTTCTTTTTCCTGAGTTTGTCAGCTTGAGATACATGGGCAAATGACCACACTGATGACACAATGGGAAATCTTGGCTGGCCGACAGAGCTGGCAGTCACATTTAGGGTCTGCTGGAGGTCATTCATGGAGACCTTTGGTGGCATCAACTTGAAGTTCTGCAGGCCCGAGATGCCACCCAGAGAGCTTGGGGCAAAACCAAGGCTGGAGCTGAGAACAGGTGTTGGATCCGATGGCCCTTCATCGATGGTGATGACTTCAGGTGTGGAGTCATGCGTCAGAGGAAGTCCTTCAGGAACAACGTCTTGCAAGAACCGCTTTCGAGGATGACCACGCTTCTCTGAAAAGGCAGACCTAGAAAATTGGCTATAGAATGCATCAGCTGAGAGGTCTTTCAAAGATACCTTGATGCGGATGGCAAACATCTTCTCAGGGAGGTTGCATGCCTTGGGGAGGTTGCAGTTCATCTCCTGTGGCACTTCATGGGGCTTGTCTGCCTTAGGCAGGATCTCTACATCCAGGCGGTCCAGAGAGAACTTTGTTGGACTGGGGTAGCCTCCCTGTTGCAAGAAGCGAGAGAGACTTCCCAGCACCAAGGGGCGGTCCTTCTCCCAGTCACAGTTGGAGATGAATTCCAGGAGAATTATCCGGTCATCCTCACCAGGCATGTTGGACTTGAGGCAGACCATTTGGGACTGCCAGCCATGAAGGCTTTCTGCTGTCCTGATAGAAGGCTTCAGCACCTGTGATGCTGATGACCTCGCTTTCAGCTGCAGCTGTGGAATGATGGAGGCCTGTCTTCGGCTCTGAGTAGTAGGGGGAGTGGGCTGCGGAGGGCAAGGGGTTGGCAGAGGGTTGGGGCTGTCACTGGACAGAGGTGCTGGAAACACCTGCTGCATGGCATTGGTGAGCTCTGAAGCTTCAAGGGACACCTCAGGAGACACGTCCTTGGCTGCATCACAGACAGCAACAGTGGCATGCTGAGGTTTGGGTCTCTCAGGTGTTGGTGAAGAGTTGCTTCTTGATCTTGAGGTGGACATTCTGAGTGAGAAGAAGACAGCGTTGTAGATAACTGTTTACATTAATGATTCCTGGCTCTGTATATAATAGATTCAGGTCATTCTGTTTATTCATGATACAGTCCACTTCAAATGTCTCAAAATGAAATGGAAGTGGAGAATGAAATTAAAATGAAGCGATGTTTACCTTTTTTCCCCAGTCCTTTTTCCATCCACAAGATATTCAAGTAAATATTCATTGCAATGCAACGTTATTACCCAGTGGCATGAGGATCGCCAGACAACATCAAAGCATAGATAATAATCCACAGTTCAGAGGAAGAAGAATGAATGAAAGATGGAGGAAAAATCACCTTCTCTGACTCCTGTCATCAAGGCTGCTGCCACACCTGTCCTGGGAGCTGGCGCTGATGATGGAAGTTCCCTCCTCTTCATCATCACTAATGACAACAGGCTCCCACTGCAAAGTCACCTGCATGGAGAGAAAGGTAAGCTTGAGTTTATCTTACGACTACTGAAGTGAGGGGATCTCACTGTGCACTGATACAGGTACCCACAAATTCCATACAATCTTCTAAGTTCAAACCATCTGAAAGATTACAAGTACTCACATGGCCTGTTTTGCCAACATGCACTTGGGCACAAGAATGCATGAGTGCAAATCCATTGACATACTTCAATATATGCATTCGGGTGCACACAATTTTGTTGCTTTTAGGCACAGCCTATCGAGGCAGACAAAAAGTTGCATGTGCAGTGCGAGAACTGTGAGAAATAATGTTGATATTATAAGTCTGTTGTTCCTTTCCTAGGTTAGAAATCTGTAGCACACAGCAACATAATTTCTGACATAGCTTGAATAAAATACCATGCTATTTTTGGTGTTTTACTAGACTGCAGGCAGTTTCCAATCTTCAAATTGTTTGCTGCACCTGTCCCCTTTAAGTCAAAGCCCCAACTTCTACAATTTCTCCCAATCAACATCAATGTTTGCAATTTTGATTATCAGATGTTGCATAAATGATAAAATATGGGTTTTTTTAAATAATTGTGGATCACAAATCAATTCAAAACTTGTCTGTATCCTCTGATTTCTGAAAGATGTACCTCAAGAGCCATAAGTCAATCGATTTTATCTGACTAATGCATAATCGAATAGCTTTTTTATAATTGCTATTCATGTATGCCAAACCAAACTTGATAATAAAACTGGTTCATACAGTCCTTTTTGCTTCAACCTGCAAACTAAATCAACTCAATGATGACATCATGTCAGCTGTCAGAATTCTCTGGAATCACATCTTTTTAATTTGCTTTAAAAAGTTTAAAGTTGTTCATTTTAAAAAAATATCACCATGCATTTAAGATGGTCTTGAATGCCTATCAGATCAGTATGTTAAAGAAAAGTAATCAAAATTAAGCTAACTCTGCAACAAAGTGGGTAACAATAAAAAAACGTACACAATCCCCCACCCCCACCCCAAAGAAAACGCTAATCTATAGCATGTACTTTGCCATGTGCTTTTCTTTTTAAAGAAAAACTATGTGAAAACATCACAAAGAGACAACAAAAATTTATGGCATTTTACAAATTGTGTGAAAAAAGTCTGTGTAAGCTCTAGGTAAAGCAAAATAATGCTCAAACTGTGGGGGATAGCACTACTTTTCAAAGGTTGTGAGTCATGTACAGCTCAAGAAAGAAATTAGTCATCCATCTCATCCAATGGAAAGATGAGATGCAATGTCAGTCAGTGACAGAGTGGTCTCCGGTAGTGAGATCCTCACCAAATGAATTATTCAGGCATTGTCACCAAATGAGACATCAATAGCACTTTGCATCATTGCTTGGAACACTGACATGTTAGCTTGGAAAATTGACACATGTCCTCAGTGAGTGGTGGAGGAATTATGCTGCATGCATCAACTGATTTTTTTTCACTATGTCCCCTGACTCTTAACTCTGTCATCACACCATGTAATTGTGAGCATAAATGACTGTTCTTATTTAATGTAAGCAACACAATGTGCACCATTACAGCAGGAAATACTGAGTCCAGATGAACCACAAGAGTACTGTTCTTGTGACTCACATGAATGACACAATAGCACTAGAATGATGTCCAAAGCCTCTTCAACCTTGGCAATATGCCAAGGATACCAAGCAACTATCACCAATAATGACCGGGCCATCAACAATACAAATTTGTCCTTATGAAAAGACCTTAATTGGGATTTGGGTAATAGTCATGAAGTTGTGTAAATTTGTAGTTTTACAAAATGGCATGGATGGCATTATTCTGGACTGGTTCTCTTGAGTGGATATTATGGACCTTGCCTTTTAGAATACTGGATCCAGTAATTCCCATGATTTTTCTGAACTTTGGTTTAAAATCTGCTCTGCTAGTCAAAGGGTGACAACCAAAAGCTTTCATCAGCATAGCAGCACTTGAGATGTTTTCAGATTCCCCAACCACATAAATGTCTTTGAGAGGATGTAATCCTCAGTGTATTGGTTTTGACAGATTCATTTGCCATTTGGCCAGCCAATGGTTGGCAAGATGAGATAGTGCCAAACTAGTCAATACCCAGCCCAGCATGTGCTTGGCATTCATGTGAGTTAACATGAAAAGTGTGAATGCAAAGCAAGCGACAAGCAAACTAACTAGCAAAACAGTGCAAAACCTCTGCAACTGAGCCTTTGTAAGAATGTCATGTTTATCATCAGTGTCAGGCAGTGCTTAATGGCAAATGCATGCATTTCAAACAACCTTGGACCAAAAAAATAATTTAATAAAAATAAAATAAAATCACATGAGTTTTGACCAGAAAAAAGCACAATATGTACAAACACTAAGAAGGAACCTTAGATTAGACCACTATTCCAATAAATCAGAAAAGGATCTCAAGAAACAACAAAATGAAAAACAAACCAATGGAACAAAGATGACATTAACTCACATAATACTCTGCCCAGTGACCTTGTAAAATAGGTCAAAGTCAGACAAATGTCAAGGATAAGCTGGGAAACAAGTTTTTTCTAATGACCCCACTACCACACAGTATCAGTAAAAACTAAAATGGTTATATGTTTTGATGGCCAAACATTTAGTATAGTATGAGCAACTGCCACTGGTTCAATTTATTATAAAAATTAAAAAAGAAAAAAGGAATTACTACCTTTCAAAGGCATTTACAAATTAGTAGAATAGTTCAGCTTCATATCATTGTTGTGTAGCTAAGGCCCATGATTAGTCACCGAACTAACCCTGACAATTACAATGCATGCAAGTCAATGAGTATACATGTCTGCACCCTGGGGAGTGAGGTCCCAAATGCACAAAATGGAGAGTGCCAACTCGCAACCATGCCCCAGGCTTGAACGTCAAACGAAAAAACCCACAAAATGTACCCACAACAAAGCATGTACAACTAATGAGAATGATTCAGATATATTGCTCTGGATAACCTACATGTCACAATCACAGAAAAAACGGGACACCCCCACAATAAGCAAATCACTGCCAAACAATTGCACAGAGCAGAAAAAAATTCCCCCAAACTACACTCTCGATTCCAGGGCTACTAACCTGACTTGTCCTGGGAAGACCTACAATGAGTCGAAAATTGCCTGTAGGCTGAAATTCTTTCCACAATTTGTTCAGGTATCAGAAGGGAGCAAAATATGTTTTCTTTCTTCCTTTCATTATAGCCTCAACCAGATGGAACGGTGTCTGGCGTTATGACAGCAATTCAATCTGATCCTTCACGTGTTGAAACACCACAATTCAGGGGGAAGTAATAAAGAAATATCTGCATTTTAAAATCGGTACAGTCTTCTCTCTCACATTTGCAGTAAGTGAGCATTTACAAATTTTCTTGTACAATACCCACTCTTTACAGATAACGCAGTGCCTCTTTATGTCTTGGACTCGGGGAAGAGATGATCTGGGTTTGTACTGAGACATCCTACTCCAGATGTGGGACCACAGGTACTGGGAGTCTTCCCTGCAGGGGGCTTTCCTGGTACAGGTGACTGCACCAGGCCTTCGGACCAGTTCGTATGCTCAACAGTCCAACAACTCTCTTGATACAAATGTCAAAACTGGTGCTTCTTTAGGTTACTTTGAAGGAAAGCAAAGAGGTAGACATATGGTCTAAGTGTATTGAATCTGTTATTAATGACTGGTGCATGCACCAAACTAGCCCTCCATATGATACTGTCTTCAAAGTGGATTTCCTCCCCATCCCCCCACTCCCACCGTTTTTACAAGGACAATCAATCCTGACATTAGAAAGTGTACACTACCTCTGTGGATTTTTACTTCCTCTAGAGTTCATCATTAGGTTTATATATGTAGCTCCACTTGATTTCTCTTAACCTAAGTTTATGTGTGATAAAGGTAAAAATTCATTATGTTGGTTTATGTCTAGCCATCATTAGATCATATACATCTGATACTATAATCGGTTAATTTTGCATCTTCATCCATGAAAATGCAACTCATTTAAATGCTAAATAAAACAAGTAATTCTCAAAATGATTAACATAATAAAAAGCCTATCAGAAGACTAGAAGTAGAACCAAAAAAATAACAGATAGGAGGTTAATATAGCTGCAGATGGGGGAAAAAAAAGAAAGAAAGACAAAAAGACAGAAAAAGAAGGAGAAAAAGAACAAAGACAGAAAGAACACAATACAAAAAGAAATGAAATTATCCAAAATAAACAATAATGGAAACTTAATTTCTACTGTAGCAGACAACCATTAAACAACACTGTCTTTCTACTGTGGGGAATAAACATGATTTATTATCAAATTGTTACTTTTAAAAATCAGACCTATTGTATCATCTTTAAAATTAAAGTGGGGCTTGGCACTCGATTAGCCCTTTTTAAGCTGAAATTATGCCATCTATTCATAATCATTAAAACAAACAAAAGCTCAACAAAAAAATTTGAAAACCAGAGCATTAACATCGATACATTATCCACTTTCATAAAAACATTAGAAACAAAATAAGCTATGCAACCTGCAGCAGCTGCATCCATAAACAAGTCCAGAAACAAAAAGCCACAAATCCTTTTCAAAATCCCTCATATGTAAGCTTTGATGACAGACTTTCAAAAGTACACAGAAATACAATGATCACTCCACCAGTCAACATTACAAGATACGATACCCTTTACACGATTCTACTGAAAATCATGAGTCAAGATGACTCCTTCCTTATACAGTTATAGTTTGGCCTGGAGTTAGCGAAATGAACACTGCTGCAGAGCAATACTCAGGGTCACAGCTGAATTGTCATTAACCCAACAACACAGTGACTGAAGTCATCTGCACTTTTCTCAACCTCACTTAAGCCTTGACTATGAATGTTGTCACACCATCTGGATGATCAGCCATTGCCATATGTACTGATTACACCATCTGGATGATCAGCCATTGCCATATGTACTGATTACACCATCTGGATGATCAGCCATTGCCATATGTACTGATTACACCATCTGGATGATCAGCCATTGCCATATGTACTGATTACACCATCTGGATGATCAGCCATTGCCATATGTACTGATTACACCATCTGGATGATCAGCCATTGCCATATGTACTGATTACACCATCTGGATGATCAGCCATTGCCATATGTACTGATTACACCATCTGGATGATCAGCCATTGCCATATGTACTGATTACACCATCTGGATGATCAGCCATTGCCATATGTACTGATTACACCATCTGGATGATCAGCCATTGCCATATATGTACTGATTACACCATCTGGATGATCAGCCATTGCCATATGTACTGATTACACCATCTGGATGATCAGCCATTGCCATATGTACTGATTACACCATCTGGATGATCAGCCATTGCCATATGTACTGATTACACCATCTGGATGATCAGCCATTGCCATATGTACTGATTACACCATCTGGCCCGGCTTGCCAAGTGGCCTCTGTTGGAATGCATGTCATCTTCGGACTTCTGCATGAAATCTGGCACTGCTCTCCAAGTATCAATGCACCTCCACACTGTGTTGGTCATGTGATGTTCACAGGAGTATCTAGGCCACCACATTTCACTCCATTTCTTAAAGGCTGTTGCACAGTGAAATAGAAACAGCCTTTCTCTCGTAAATGCACATTTCCTCATGTGCAAGTAGATATATATATATTAGTGAAATTTGTGTTTCCCAGAATTGATTTCACAATATAGAATGGTTGTATTTTTCTAGCATTTCTCTGAAACATTTCTGCCCATCAGCCAAATGGGAACACTCCTTACTCCACTGTTGGTCTAGCTCCTTATACAAGTCAGCAATGTCTGCCATTTTTTTCTTCTGTTTGCATGCAA
>JAWQFJ010018430.1:97500-102500 GCA_034096865.1 Theodoxus fluviatilis
CATCACACCCTTCATCTCCACTGCCATGCAAGAACAAGTCTGCACTGGGACCTCCTTTACTCGATGTCTTTCCTGAAACTGATGCATCTAACTTTTTCTTCCATCCTTTGATCTTGGTAGGATCACTGGTTTTACTGGGGGTTTTCCTCCTGCTCAAGAGGTTTTCCACAGGCAGGCCAGCCTTTTGTCTCCGCATTATGCGCACCTGCTGTCGGAAGAGACGCTGGTACTTCTTCCATCTCATGTGCTGGCCTCGAAGTCCATGCAACCTGGCATCATTGGTTTTGACATTCCCAGCGTCATCCTTCAGCTGTTCAAACTCAATAATTCGGCAGATGCCAACCAGGGTTTTTGGGTCCTTATCCCACTTCAGGGTTTTCACCACAGTTATATGGGCCTTCATCGCCTCTTCCGAGGGGAAAGATAGGAAGAGGACATCATCAACCTCATCAAAATCTGGCTCAAGCTGCTGAAGCTCTTTGTCCTCCTCTTCCCTGGCCTTGCTCTCAGCACCATCAGTCTCTTCATCAGGTTTCCCACTGGTCTGGTTTGCCAAGTCCTGTCTGGATGTGTTTGAAGGATGGGGCGAACTTGCCGACTCCACATCTCCAAAGGTCTTTCTTAGTTTCATACCAAAGGAATCACTCTTCTGTCTTCTCTCCACCCCGATGTCATCCAAGCCTGAGGAGAAGGAATCCAGACTCACTGAGTCCCCATCATCATTCAGTTTCCTCTGCTTGGCTGGATTGATGACTCGATTTTGGGGGTTGCTGAGGAATGCCTCCAGCGAGTTGCTAAGGAAGGGAGACAACTTGCTGGAGGGCATCTCAACAGAGGACAGCACGTCAAGGGGACTTGGAACCTTGGTGAGAGTTTTTCGCTTGACAGCAGTCTTTGGCTGACTGCAAGCCTTGCTGGTACTGGCCTTTTCATGCAGATGTTGAAGCTTCATTTGCACTGATTGAGACTGTTCTGAGGTGGATGGTGTGACTTCCATCATCTGGCCAGGTGTCTCACAGCCAGATTTCCCTGCCTCTTCGGATGCAATTTGTGGATGATCTTGCTGGTTCTCAGAAGAAGTACCAGGCACCTGGGGTGCTACTGCACATTTTTCAGGGCTGGCTGGGTAAGAGGAAGGCTTGGAGTCGGCACTCTGCTCAGTATGCTCTGACTCCTTGCCAGCACACTTGTTCAAGCTGCAACTCTCCTCTTCAAGTTTGGCTCCAGGGTCTTGTGACTGAAGTTCTGACTCAGGCTTAGCTGTTGGAGATTCTTCCTCGCCATCCCTAGTCTGATCTGCATCAAGCTCTGTTGAGCTCTCCTCCTGATCATTTTGTTCACACACCGAATCTTCCAGCAAGCTTGGATTCGAATTATCAGAATGCATGTCTCCATGGAGCTCAGCACCAAAGAGGTGAACCATCCTGCTGACAGGGTCAGCATTTTTTCTGGATCCATCTGTGACCCTCTGTTTAACATCTGATATCAGCTTGGAGAGACCTCTGAGTAGTGTAAGGGATTTTTCGTCTTCTGGTGTCGGTGAACAGCACCTCCCAGCCTCAGCTGCCTGACTGATTTGGTTTTGGGGGCAAGGGTTGAGGTCATCAGTTTTTTGCACACACTCCATTTCTATGACCTCAAACCCAGCTGACTCAACCTTGGTTCTCCCCATGTCTTGAACCTCATAATGATCACCAGAATGACCTGCTGTCTCTCCCTGGGAAGATGGCAAGACCTCATTCATCAATGCTTTTGCTTCAGTTAGCGATTCCTCATGTTCATGGACTTTTGGTTGAGAATTTGGACTGTCTTCAGCCTCAGTGCTCTGAACACAAGATTTATCTCCATGTCTTTCTGCATCACTGTCATTTTGTCCTAAAGTAGTCTTCTTTTCTGTCACTTCTGAGTCTTCATCCGTTCTGCTGTCTTTTTCATCACTTTGGCTCAGTTTGTCTGAGGCAATGGAGGCAGACGTTTGCAAGCCACAAGGTGATGCTTCCAAGGAAGAGACAGGGCAATCGAGTCTGGAACACTCTGATGAGCCCATCTCGGCTCTGCTTCTGGGGTCTAGTACCTCTACCAGTGGCAAGTCTTGGGCATGAGCTTCTTCCCTCCCTGCCCCTGACACTGTGGATTTACCCTCAGACTGACTTGAGGGAACTATGCAGTCTGATGCATGCTCACTACAAACACTGGGGTTTTGCTCATGAAGGCTGGGCACATGCTCAAGGGTAATATTCATTGATGCTGGTGTATCAATGGCTGGTGAAATGTCTGTGGTTGGTACTGTAACAGGCTGCAAATCAGGTTGTGCAGCCTTCGTCGTGTCTTCATCTTTCTCTTGCTGTATTCCTGATGCAGAACTGTCCACAGCAGCAGGTTCTTCAACACTTTGCTCATTCCTTACTTTTGATGGATCCACCTTCAAGACAGTTGAGAATTCTTCTGGTGGGACTTCTTCAGGAGGGACAGAATACATGAACTGTATCGGGCAATGTTTCAGAGCACTAACAGATGACACTGACGTCACATTAGCAGTCTTGTTGGAAGACTCATCTATTACAGCCTGGGGTTTAAACTGTACAATGACTGAGTTCACGCCAGCTGAGCTAGATCCCTGAAACCTACTCTCTGCCACAGGTGTCTTTTCAGCTTTCACAGTTTCCACCTTTACCTGGATATCAAGGCCCTTTTGATCACTGGCCATAGGACTTTTAATGTCACCACCAAACTGTGGAACATTCAACTTGGCTGTGGAAAGACACTCTGCAATTACTTTCTCCAGCTTGCTAGGATTCAAAGTGCAACTGTCTATCACACACTTCAAACTCTTTTGTTTTGCACACACAACGCTCACAGGCTTCATTTCCTCTGGAGACTTGGTGGCAACAGTATTCTCAGGTGGCTTGGCTGAAGGTGTTGTTGCGGAGGCTCCAACAGAGTCCCTTCGGCCAGCCAGTCGGGGATACACCATGTCACAGTCTGTGATCCTGCAACTGGGCCTACTCAGCCTCTTCCCACCCCTCGTGTTTGTGGGAGACACACTGTTCTGCATATCAGATGCCTGTGTATCTGAAGACCCCGAGGAAAGTCTGCTGGTCCTCTTCCCCTGGGGTGGTGAAGTGTCATGGTCGGTAGGAACGGCACTGCCTACAGGAAGCAAGGTCTGCATATTCTCACTGACAGGGCTTTTCTTTCCACGGCCTGACCCAGACCCCTGAGGGGATCTCTGCCTTGGTGACTTCTTCTTCTCAGAGGGAACCAGGGAATCACTAGAAACAGGACACGTTGCAGTTGAACCCTTCACGCCATCCAAAGGCTTCATCTCGGTGTCTGACTCAGTCTTTCTCTTCACGTTCTGTCCAGGTAGAGCCTTTGCTGGTGTTTTGTTGTTGGGGTTGAGCAAGTCCATTTCTTGCTGAAACTTTTCAAATATGTTCACATCCATTTCCTCTTCACTATCCTCACAGTTTCCCAGACTCTCTACAGAAAAGGCGTTGTCTTTCCCACATAGCAGGGGCTGTTTGGCCTTGACCTTGACATCATCAGAGAGTAGGACAAGGGGCACCTTATGCTGCCCCCCCTTGGGCAGTGTCAGCACGGCCTCCTTCACTGTGGGGAAGACGCTGACTTGCTGGTTGTCCTCTAGCTCGGGCAGCACTGCTGTCCTGCCATCTGGAAGACATGGGAGCCATTCACTGGCAAGTGCACTGTCACAGCAATATCCTACAGACACAAAAGCACACAGTGTCCGTGTCTCTGGTAAGACAAAATGTTAAGACATGCACATAGGTGGGAAGGCAAAGAGAGAAAAAGGAGTCTGACCTCTTTCTCTCTCCTTCTTGCTCTTTCACTTTCACACACACACACACACACACACACACACACACACACACACACACACACACACAAACACATATATTCACTCACACACATAAACACAAACACACACACACCACACACACAAAATGTTTACTAATTCACACACACACACACACACACAGGGCCGGACCAAATGAGTTGTGGGGGGGGGGGGGTTCCTTTTTGGTTGGGGAGGACAAATCAGCAAAGTGGCGAAGCGACGAGCGCGCGCCTGCAAAGCAGGCGCGCAAACTAGGGGGGTCCGGGGGCATGCCCCCCCGGAAAATTATTGAAAAACGGTTAAAATCTGTGCAATCTGGTGCATTCTGGGCCTTGTTTTGAGGGGTAAGAGCAGCATTGTTTTTGGAGACACACACAAAAAATATATTTAATTAAAAAAAACTCAAACCAAGGTACATGCTTTTTCTAGGGGGGGGGGGGGGTGGGGGGGGGGTGGGGGGGGGTGGGGGTGGTTCCGGAACCCCTGGAACCCCCCCCCTGGGTCCGGCCCTGCACACACACCACACACACAAACTGTTTATTAATTCATACACACACACACACACACACACACACACACACACACACACACACACTGAGAGGCTGCTAAAGTGACTGGCAAGTTCCATGCATTAGCAAGTAATTTCTCAACTGGGAAAGAACTGCAGATAACTGAGAAAACAAATCACAGGCATTAAAATATTACACCAAACCCCAAAACTCAGGAAAACCACACACACACACACACACACACACACACACACACACACACACACACACACACACACAGAGTAAACTTGACAAAAACGAACAGTAAAGATATGTGAAAGCAGTAAAGGAGACACATACAAGATGACACACTCAAAGGAAAATAGTGACACACTGGGACTTTTTTCTTTGTTTAAATTCCATCTTCATACCCCCACCCCCCACCCCCACCCCCACCCCCCACCCCCCGAACTCAAAATGTTACTTTCACTTTTACCTCTCATACCAAACCAAACATAAAATCAAGACAAGTATGATGCTAAGTTCTACTATTATTATCACAACACACTACTCCAAACATCAGAAAAGCAGCAGACATATCAGTTGGCAAGTCAACAACATACATAATGATGATGCAACAAAAATGGCGA
>JAWQFJ010018434.1:0-2500 GCA_034096865.1 Theodoxus fluviatilis
CATACGATCTAACCCATCAACGTCAATATTCTTCTCGTAGTATCGCATTTTGGCGTCTGCTGGTAGAGGTTCAACATCGAAGCGTTTTGCTGAAGTAGGATAGATAACTCTTCTTGACTCGATGTCATTACGCTGAAAATTAATGGTCGTTGTACCCAACATATCCGGGACAGGGATTGATTAAATCATCATATTTTTGTGACACTGAGACCAGACCATCAAAACAATTAGCACTAGGCCTTGAATCAAATCGTCGTATGAGATCTTACGTTGACTGCAAATGTGCAACAGTGCCGAGTGATTGTGTCGACATTCAGTTAGTTCGCTAGGCGTTTCCACCATGACAACGGCACGATTCTAACGCATCATGAAGAAGGCTGAAATGGTCGGTGTCGGTGGTCGTTGTGACTTTTGACCGGTACTGTACTCCATGCACCTTAACGGTCTGTGTGATTCGGGTGTAATCTTAAGCTTAACGATGTTTATTGGCAGTATTACACCCGAATCACGCAGCTGAGTGCGAGAATCTGGGTCACGTGTCGGCGTCTATTTTCATGGCTGGAGAGTGCCTGGCTAAAGTGCGTTAGAATCGTGCCCTTTTCACCCTCATTCCAGGCTTTTAACCAGCGAAGGCAACGATCTAGATGGTACATATACTTTACCGGTTTCACAAATGGAATGAATTTGACGCCAACACAGCGTAGTATCGCTTTTTTGCGTCTGCTGGTAGACGTTCATAATACAAAGAAGCCAAATGCTGTTTTGTGAACGTAGGAAAAGAGTTTGACTCGATTAGGCTCTCACATCTATTGACTATGGAGGGAGGTGCTTCTGAGTGTAGAAATCCATTATCCTGAAAATTCTACTCGCAAATGACATCACGTTATACGACGTCAAATGCTGACGTCACATATTTTGCAAAATGGAGTCTGTTGAATTGTTTTCATTGAAACACCAAAATGTAAAAAAGTCACTTTCTTTTAAAACCTTGATTCTGAAAATTTGATAATATTGAATGGGACCTAACTTCCAGTCAGTGTGCAAAATCTCAAGGAAATCCGTCCAGTAGTTTTTGAGATATAGGCCGTGGAGACGGGACAAACAGACAGACAGACACACAGACAGATAAAGTCTGTAGGACCTCCAGTAAACCTGGAGGGATAAACTGATGACTGCTCTAGTGTTTAAACTGCCAAGACTTATCCGACAGGCAAATGAAGACAACTAGTTTAGATCTGATAGGTGGTCATTCAATGATCATAGTATAGGTATGTCACAATGAAATGTTTTTTTTTGGGGGGTGGAGGATTCAAATACACCATTAAAAAGCTCAAAAAAGTAGAAACATTGTAGAAAAAACCATTTTAAAATTGGTTAATAATTTTTTTAATGACGTTTATTTGAAGGATTAACATATTTGTGAAGAAAAGTGTTTCCAAATTTGTTTCGTATTACAAATGGCCAGAACTCCGTTGTTTTTTGCTCAATTATCTCACAACTTGGCAGGTGGGCTTATTATATCATGCAGATGATCTAACCAAGTGTTGACAGAAGGAAAAATACTGGGCCTTGAAACAAACAAAACAAACCACAACATACACGATGTAGCAGACAGCAAAGACCTAATCCGCCAATCAAAATACTGCGATTTGGTCACGTGACAAGAACCTCTGTGTACCTGCATGTTTTGTATTACAAATGGCCAGAACTCCGTTGTTTTTTGCTCAATTATCTCACAACTTGGCAGGTGGGCTTCTTATATCCTGTAGATGATCTAACCAAGTGTTGACAGAAGGAAAAATACTGGGCCTGGAAACAAACAACGCAACAAACCACACCATACACGATGTAGCAGACAGCAAAGACCTAATCCGCCAATCAAATACTGCGATTTGGTCACATGACAAGAACCTCTGTGTACCTGTTGATCACCAAAACTGTTTTCTCACTATAAAAAAAGGATTAGAGCCACTGTAAATGCCCAGAATCAATCACAAAGATGTTTATTTAACCACATCCACGTGTTTATTTTTTGAAAACAACAGTGTAAATGCTCGTAAATTCAGTCTTGTCATCACCCGAAAACCGGTCAAAATGAGAAATGGCCGTCACACGATCATCCGCATAACGTAAGTTTCTACTGATCTAAACAACTCAGACCGATGAAACTTCGCAAAAATTATCTTGAAATGGTAATCTATCGACGTTTTTTACTTTGGACGTCCTTTGTAACTGTTGTAAGAAATGTTATCATACCTTTTGAAGAGGTGATTTTGCCGCTATTCTTTTTCTTTTCCCTTTCGGCAGAGAGCGCTACGAATAAAAAACGTCGCTTCGTCTTATTGTATACTTCGTTGTCACCAAATTTGATTGACAACCAAGCTATAGATAGGTCACTAGAAGCCTTATTAGTTTACACGGTTTGGCAAGCCCGCCCAAAACAGGAACACACTTTTCCCGCTTCTGCGCAGACGTCAAAATAGCCTCACTGACATACCTA
>JAWQFJ010018434.1:7500-14496 GCA_034096865.1 Theodoxus fluviatilis
ACAGCGCTGCAGCCACAAGCAAGCACAGATGGTGCAGTCTGACAGCGCTGCAGCCACAAGCCACAAGCAAGCACAGATGGTGCAGTCTGACAGCGCTGCAGCCACAAGCCACAAGCAAGCACAGATGGTGCAGTCTGACTGCGCTGCAGCCACAAGCAAGCACAGATGGTGCAGTCTGACAGCGCTGCAGCCCAGCCACAAGCAAGCACAGATGGTGCAGTCTGACTGCGCTGCAGCCACAAGCAAGCACAGATGGTGCAGTCTGACAGCGCTGCAGCCACAAGCCACAAGCAAGCACAGATGGTGCAGTCTGACAGCGCTGCAGCCACAAGCAAGCACAGATGGTGCAGTCTGACAGCGCTGCAGCCACAAGCAAGCACAGATGGTGCAGTCTGACAGCGCTGCAGCCACAAGCAAGCACAGATGGTGCAGTCTGACAGCGCTGCAGCCACAAGCAAGCACAGATGGTGCAGTCTGACAGCGCTGCAGCCACAAGCAAGCACAGATGGTGCAGTCTGACAGCGCTGCAGCCACAAGCAAGCACAGATGGTGCAGTCTGACAGCGCTGCAGCCACAAGCAAGCACAGATGGTGCAGTCTGACAGCGCTGCAGCCACAAGCAAGCACAGATGGTGCAGTCTGACAGCGCTGCAGCCACAAGCAAGCACAGATGGTGCAGTCTGACAGCGCTGCAGCCACAAGCAAGCACAGATGGTGCAGTCTGACAGCGCTGCAGCCACAAGCAAGCACAGATGGTGCAGTCTGACAGCGCTGCAGCCACAAGCAAGCACAGATGGTGCAGTCTGACAGCGCTGCAGCCACAAGCAAGCACAGATGGTGCAGTCTGACTGCGCTGCAGCCACAAGCAAGCACAGATGGTGCAGTCTGACTGCGCTGCAGCCACAAGCCACAAGCAAGCACAGATGGTGCAGTCTGACAGCGCTGCAGCCACAAGCAAGCACAGATGGTGCAGTCTGACTGCGCTGCAGCCACAAGCAAGCACAGATGGTGCAGTCTGACTGCGCTGCAGCCACAAGCCACAAGCAAGCACAGATGGTGCAGTCTGACTGCGCTGCAGCCACAAGCCACAAGCAAGCACAGATGGTGCAGTCTGACTGCGCTGCAGCCACAAGCAAGCACAGATGGTGCAGTCTGACTGCACTGCAGCCACAAGCCACAAGCAAGCACAGATGGTGCAGTCTGACAGCGCTGCAGCCACAAGCAAGCACAGATGGTGCAGTCTGACAGCGCTGCAGCCACAAGCCACAAGCAAGCACAGATGGTGCAGTCTGACAGCGCTGCAGCCACAAGCCACAAGCAAGCACAGATGGTGCAGTCTGACTGCACTGCAGCCACAAGCAAGCACAGATGGTGCAGTCTGACAGCGCTGCAGCCACAAGCCACAAGCAAGCACAGATGATGCAGTCTGACAGCGCTGCAGCCACAAGCAAGCACAGCTGGTGCAGTCTGACAGCGCTGCAGCCACAAGCAAGCACAGATGGTGCAGTCTGACAGCGCTGCAGCCACAAGCAAGCACAGATGGTGCAGTCTGACAGCGCTGCAGCCACAAGCCACAAGCAAGCACAGATGGTGCAGTCTGACAGCGCTGCAGCCACAAGCAAGCACAGATGGTGCAGTCTGACCGCGCTGCAGCCACAAGCAAGCACAGATGGTGCAGTCTGACAGCGCTGCACCAACCAGCCACAAGCAAGCACAGATGGTGCAGTCTGACAGCGCTGCAGCCACAAGCAAGCACAGATGGTGCAGTCTGACAGCGCTGCAGCCACAAGCAAGCACAGATGGTGCAGTCTGACAGCGCTGCAGCCACAAGCAAGCACAGATGGTGCAGTCTGACAGCGCTGCAGCCACCAGCCACAAGCAAACACAGATGGTGCAGTCTGACAGCGCTGCAGCCACAAGCCACAAGCAAGCACAGATGGTGCAGCCTGATAGCGCTGCAGCCACAAGCAAGCACAGATGGTGCAGCCTGACAGCGCTGCAGCCACAAGCCACAAACAAGCACAGCTGGTGCAGTCTGACAGCGCTGCAGCCACAAGCAAGCACAGATGGTGCAGTCTGACAGCGCTGCTGCTTCAAGCCACAAGCAAGCACAGATGGTGCAGCCTGACAGCGCTGCAGCCACCAGCCACAAGCAAGCACAGATGGTGCAGTCTGACAGCGCTGCACCCACCAGCCACAAGCAAGCACAGATGGTGCAGTCTGACAGCGCTGCAGCCTCATGCAAGCACAGATGGTGCAGTCTGACAGCGTTGCAGCCACAAGCAAGCACAGATGGTGCAGTCTGACAGCGCTGCAGCCACAAGCAACCACAGCTGGTGCAGTCTGACAGCGTTGCAGCCACAAGCAAGCACAGATGGTGCAGTCTGACAGCGCTGCAGCCACAAGCAAGCACAGATGGTGCAGTCTGACAGCGCTGCAGCCACAAGCCACAAGCAAGCACAGATGGTGCAGTCTGACAGCGCTGCAGCCACAAGCCACAAGCAAGCACAGATGGTGCAGTCTGACAGCGCTGCAGCCACCAGCCACAAGCACAGATGGTGCAGTCTGACAGCGCTGCACCCACCAGCCACAAGCAAGCACATATGGTGCAGTCTGACAGCGCTGCAGCCACAAGCAAGCACAGATGGTGCAGTCTGACAGCGCTGCAGCCACAAGCAAGCACAGATGGTGCAGTCTGACAGCGCTGCAGCCCCCAGCAAGCACAGATGGTGCAGTCTGACAGCGCTGCAGCCACAAGCAACCACAGCTGGTGCAGTCTGACAGCGCTGCAGCCACAAGCAAGCACAGATGGTGCAGTCTGACAGCGCTGCAGCCCCCAGCAAGCACAGATGGTGCAGTCTGACAGCGCTGCAGCCACAAGCAAGCACAGCTGGTGCAGTCTGACAGCGCTGCAGCCACAAGCAAGCACAGATGGTGCAGTCTGACAGCGCTGCAGCCACAAGCAAGCACAGATGGTGCAGTCTGACAGCGCTGCAGCCACCAGCCACAAGCAAGCACAGATGGTGCAGTCTGACAGCGCTGCAGCCACAAGCAAGCACAGATGGTGCAGTCTGACAGCGCTGCAGCCACCAGCCACAAGCAAGCACAGATGGTGCAGTCTGACAGCGCTGCAGCCACCAGCCACAAGCAAGCACAGATGGTGCAGTCTGACCGCGCTGCAGCCACAAGCAAGCACAGATGGTGCAGTCTGACAGCGCTGCAGCCACAAGCAAGCACAGATGGTGCAGTCTGATAGCGCTGCAGCCACAAGCAAGCACAGATGGTGCAGTCTGACAGCGCTGCAGCCACCAGCCACAAGCAAGCACAGATGGTGCAGTCTGACAGCGCTGCAGCCACCAGCCACAAGCAAGCACAGATGGTGCAGTCTGACAGCGCTGCAGCCACAAGCAAGCACAGATGGTGCAGTCTGACAGCGCTGCAGCCACCACCCACACCACAGATGGTGCAGTCTGACAGCGCTGCAGCCACAAGCAAGCACAGATGGTGCAGTCTGACAGCGCTGCAGCCACAAGCAAGCACAGATGGTGCAGTCTGACAGCGCTGCAGCCACCAGCCACAAGCAAGCACAGATGGTGCAGTCTGACAGCGCTGCAGCCACAAGCAAGCACAGATGGTGCAGTCTGACAGCGCTGCAGCCACAAGCAAGCACAGATGGTGCAGTCTGACTGCGCTGCAGCCACAAGCAAGCACAGATGGTGCAGTCTGACAGCGCTGCAGCCACAAGCAAGCACAGATGGTGCAGTCTGACAGCGCTGCAGCCACAAGCAAGCACAGATGGTGCAGTCTGACAGCGCTGCAGCCACAAGCAAGCACAGATGGTGCAGTCTGACAGCGCTGCAGCCACAAGCAAGCACAGATGGTGCAGTCTGACAGCGCTGCAGCCACAAGCAAGCACAGATGGTGCAGTCTGACAGCGCTGCAGCCACAAGCAAGCACAGATGGTGCAGTCTGACAGCGCTGCAGCCACAAGCAAGCACAGATGGTGCAGTCTGACAGCGCTGCAGCCACAAGCAAGCACAGATGGTGCAGTCTGACAGCGCTGCAGCCACAAGCAAGCACAGATGGTGCAGTCTGACTGCGCTGCAGCCACAAGCAAGCACAGATGGTGCAGTCTGACTGCGCTGCAGCCACAAGCCACAAGCAAGCACAGATGGTGCAGTCTGACAGCGCTGCAGCCACAAGCAAGCACAGATGGTGCAGTCTGACTGCGCTGCAGCCACAAGCAAGCACAGATGGTGCAGTCTGACTGCGCTGCAGCCACAAGCCACAAGCAAGCACAGATGGTGCAGTCTGACTGCGCTGCAGCCACAAGCCACAAGCAAGCACAGATGGTGCAGTCTGACTGCGCTGCAGCCACAAGCAAGCACAGATGGTGCAGTCTGACTGCACTGCAGCCACAAGCCACAAGCAAGCACAGATGGTGCAGTCTGACAGCGCTGCAGCCACAAGCAAGCACAGATGGTGCAGTCTGACAGCGCTGCAGCCACAAGCCACAAGCAAGCACAGATGGTGCAGTCTGACAGCGCTGCAGCCACAAGCCACAAGCAAGCACAGATGGTGCAGTCTGACTGCACTGCAGCCACAAGCAAGCACAGATGGTGCAGTCTGACAGCGCTGCAGCCACAAGCCACAAGCAAGCACAGATGATGCAGTCTGACAGCGCTGCAGCCACAAGCAAGCACAGCTGGTGCAGTCTGACAGCGCTGCAGCCACAAGCAAGCACAGATGGTGCAGTCTGACAGCGCTGCAGCCACAAGCAAGCACAGATGGTGCAGTCTGACAGCGCTGCAGCCACAAGCCACAAGCAAGCACAGATGGTGCAGTCTGACAGCGCTGCAGCCACAAGCAAGCACAGATGGTGCAGTCTGACCGCGCTGCAGCCACAAGCAAGCACAGATGGTGCAGTCTGACAGCGCTGCACCAACCAGCCACAAGCAAGCACAGATGGTGCAGTCTGACAGCGCTGCAGCCACAAGCAAGCACAGATGGTGCAGTCTGACAGCGCTGCAGCCACAAGCAAGCACAGATGGTGCAGTCTGACAGCGCTGCAGCCACAAGCAAGCACAGATGGTGCAGTCTGACAGCGCTGCAGCCACCAGCCACAAGCAAACACAGATGGTGCAGTCTGACAGCGCTGCAGCCACAAGCCACAAGCAAGCACAGATGGTGCAGCCTGATAGCGCTGCAGCCACAAGCAAGCACAGATGGTGCAGCCTGACAGCGCTGCAGCCACAAGCCACAAACAAGCACAGCTGGTGCAGTCTGACAGCGCTGCAGCCACAAGCAAGCACAGATGGTGCAGTCTGACAGCGCTGCTGCTTCAAGCCACAAGCAAGCACAGATGGTGCAGCCTGACAGCGCTGCAGCCACCAGCCACAAGCAAGCACAGATGGTGCAGTCTGACAGCGCTGCACCCACCAGCCACAAGCAAGCACAGATGGTGCAGTCTGACAGCGCTGCAGCCTCATGCAAGCACAGATGGTGCAGTCTGACAGCGTTGCAGCCACAAGCAAGCACAGATGGTGCAGTCTGACAGCGCTGCAGCCACAAGCAACCACAGCTGGTGCAGTCTGACAGCGTTGCAGCCACAAGCAAGCACAGATGGTGCAGTCTGACAGCGCTGCAGCCACAAGCAAGCACAGATGGTGCAGTCTGACAGCGCTGCAGCCACAAGCCACAAGCAAGCACAGATGGTGCAGTCTGACAGCGCTGCAGCCACAAGCCACAAGCAAGCACAGATGGTGCAGTCTGACAGCGCTGCAGCCACAAGCACAGCACAGATGGTGCAGTCTGACAGCGCTGCAGCCACAAGCAAGCACAGATGGTGCAGTCTGACAGCGCTGCAGCCACAAGCAAGCACAGATGGTGCAGTCTGACAGCGCTGCAGCCACAAGCAAGCACAGATGGTGCAGTCTGACAGCGCTGCAGCCCCAAGCAAGCACAGATGGTGCAGTCTGACAGCGCTGCAGCCACAAGCAAGCCACAGATGGTGCAGTCTGACAGCGCTGCAGCCACAAGCAAGCACAGATGGTGCAGTCTGACAGCGCTGCAGCCACAAGCAAGCACAGATGGTGCAGTCTGACAGCGCTGCAGCCACAAGCAAGCACAGATGGTGCAGTCTGACAGCGCTGCAGCCACAAGCAAGCACAGATGGTGCAGTCTGACAGCGCTGCAGCCACCAGCACAAGCACAGATGGTGCAGTCTGACAGCGCTGCAGCCACAAGCAAGCACAGATGGTGCAGTCTGACAGCGCTGCAGCCACCACCAGCAAGCACAGATGGTGCAGTCTGACAGCGCTGCAGCCCACCAGCCACAAGCAAGCACAGATGGTGCAGTCTGACAGCGCTGCAGCCACAAGCAAGCACAGATGGTGCAGTCTGACAGCGCTGCAGCCACAAGCAAGCACAGATGGTGCAGTCTGACAGCGCTGCAGCCACAAGCAAGCACAGATGGTGCAGTCTGACAGCGCTGCAGCCACAAGCAAGCACAGATGGTGCAGTCTGACAGCGCTGCAGCCACCAGCCACAAGCAAGCACAGATGGTGCAGTCTGACAGCGCTGCAGCCACAAGCAAGCACAGATGGTGCAGTCTGACAGCGCTGCAGCCACCACCCACACCACACATGGTGCAGTCTGACAGCGCTGCAGCCACAAGCAAGCACAGATGGTGCAGTCTGACAGCGCTGCAGCCACAAGCAAGCACAGATGGTGCAGTCTGACAGCGCTGCAGCCACCAGCCACAAGCAAGCACAGATGGTGCAGTCTGACAGCGCTGCAGCCACAAGCAAGCACAGATGGTGCAGTCTGACAGCGCTGCAGCCAGCCACAAGCAAGCACAGATGGTGCAGTCTGACAGCGCTGCAGCCACCAGCCACAAGCAAGCACAGATGGTGCAGTCTGACAGCGCTGCAGCCACAAGCAAGCACAGATGGTGCAGTCTGACAGCGCTGCAGCCACAAGCCACAAGCAAGCACAG
>JAWQFJ010018435.1:0-15000 GCA_034096865.1 Theodoxus fluviatilis
CTTTGAAATTTTATTGCAAGGCCGACGGCCCGTCACAACATTGTACATTCACACAATTGAAAGTTATTGATTAGGTTGTATTACAAGGTACTTTAATCAGTAGACAATAATTTGGTCGTACAATGTACGAAGACAACATTGCAATTTTTCTTGAATCATTTACAACATAATGATAAATGATGCACTTAGTACCATAGGATCAATTGTTTTGTTTATTCTGCACAATGGCAACGAAGAATCTTTTGTGTGCTAAAACACAGGGTACATAAATATCTTATTTGACTAACATGTGGCTAAACTTCGTTTTTCTTCTGTCCGTCTTGAAGTCTTTGACGTCGGTTGAGAGCGTAGTATAGAAACATGGCGACGTGTTTTGTTTTTATGTACCCTTGTCCATCTATCAAGAGTATGAAACCTTGCGTATGCATACATTTGATGTATCTGTTGATGTACTTTTCCCTCAGGTCTTCATATGTGGGGCATACCAACAAGAAATGCATTTCATCCTCTGTGTTATCATTACAGAATGGACATTTTATCTCTTCTCTTCTATATAGCTTGTTTTCGTTCAGTCCGTGCACTCCCAACCGGAAGCGTGTGAGTGCAACTCTAAATTTTGCTATGTTTACGGTACTGAGATAGTTTTCACATTCAAGCGTATTTTTGAAGGTACTGTACAATATCAGACGTTCACTTTCAGTAATCTTACTGTCTATTGCAGCTTTGGAGTCTAATCTTCAGGCTTTTTCTGGAAGTTTCTTTCGTTATTAGTCTCTTTGTTGTACCATATGTAGGCGAAACTTGATTTGCAGAGACACTCTTTGATAGACTTCAGCCAGTTTCGTTCATTGGGGACAGTTGCACTTGACAGCATAAGGAGTGCTTGCTTTGGCAGTCTGTCATTTGGCATGATTTGTAGTTTAAGCCAGTATTTAATGGCCCTAATAGTACCATTGATATTTAGGGAAAACCTTCCTGTTTCACCACATACAAGATGATTTGGTGTCTTGACGTCAACTTTTAAAAATCGGTTGCAAACAAACATGTGTGGTTTGTGTGTGTGTGTGTGTGTGTGTGTGTGTGTGAGAGAGAGAGAGAGAGAGAGAGAGAGAGAGAGAGAGAGAGAGAGAGAGAGCGAGAGAGAGAGAGAGAGAAGGGGTGTGGATGAGGAAAGGAAGAGGAGACGAGGAAATATCATGACGTGTTGTAATATATTAGGGTAGTACAACTTACAGGTGATACTACACTAAACTGTTGCTAGTCAGTAACGGACCTTTGTACAGTTAAAATCACAGAGGTAAACTCTTACCAATTACAATCTTTACCCAATTTAGTGAACTGTTCTAGATTAGTGATAGACAAATGTACCCTTACCACATGGTATCTGGACACGCACAACGACATGACCACAGAAACAGTAACAGACAAGAAAGAAGTAGATAGGGACCTTCCGTTTACTAAACACTTGTCTGTTTTGTGCTGGAATTCCTTAATTGGGTTTTACTTCTCATTACTGTGAGGAAAATGTTCCTTTCATAATGTGAAGCCGTGCTGACGAAACTACCACCTGGATACACACCATCATCGGCGTCTTTTCCATACTCCCTGCGTATCCAGGCGTCTCTGTTGTCACTGCTACTGAGCTGATACCGCCCTTGGAGACGAAAAGCCAAACCCACGCGTGCCAGTGAGCTTGTCGCTCAATTCTATGTCCACTTATAAATCGACCAACCCACCCCCTCCGCCACCACGCCCAGCAGAAAGAGATTGGCGTGATTACCTCCTTCGTCCTCCACTCCTCGGTGCTTCCCCCCAGGTGCCCTGGTAAAGAAAGAAGCCCCGTGCTTTGTTTGAGGTTGCAATCAAACGTGCATTCAGGCTGTGCTGTATTTCAGGATGACTCGGACATAAATCCAAAGACGACTCGTAAACAGGAATAAAAAGCATTATCGTGTCCATTGTTTGAAATGGAGCCTATGGCTTTTAACCCACCGACGTAATAAATATTTCATCAAACTTTACCCCTGACATATTGAAATAGGAACATTCTTTTACCCTTTTGAAAGCAATTGATGTATTCGACGCAGACATGTCGGTGCGTAGCCGCGGAACTCCCGGTTGTGCTTTACTTGGCCGTTGCCCATCCTCCATTAAGACCATTGTATGGAACCAAAGAAGTACGACGTCCACGAAGGACGGTGCAACGGCAAACCTTATCGTGTGTCTCCCACGGTCTCAAAGATCATCCAAATAAGTTTTCTTAGATAAAGAGGCTTCGGAACTGTTCTATTCACTCGCTCTTGCATTCAAAGCTAGCGACGTTAGGAAGACGCCGTGCATATAAATCCATGCAGCGCCTTCAACTGTAGTCAAAGCCACGCTAGCGAAAGGAACCACGTGAAGAGTTTTAATACATTTGCGTCTTTACAAATGTCGAATCTCAAATAACTGTTCGGAGATCTTTGAAATGAATGTGTGTTTGGGTTCGTCACGGTAATAGTTCAGTAAGCACCGTTAACTCCGCCGCGATATAGGCGAATGGTACTTCTGTAAAACCGTGTTTTTTTTTCAGTCAGCACCGCATGAAGCTGACCTAGTCACCTGGTGAGAAGGACCACCAGAGAGCTTGCCATCAGCGGGCAACCAAGGAGAGCGCTGCCTCCCTAGCATGGCAGTACAGGGGCGAGTCTTCCTGTCGGTCTCTTTGATCTACTCATTTTCGGCGTCTCCGTTATATACGCTGTAGTGCTCGTTGTCGACGTTGTCGATGCTGTAGCCGTTCTCATTAAAATAGTTTCAAAGAGCATCAGAGACACAAACCCGTACCTTAGATGGGACCTGGACACGATATGCTTTTGAAACTGCATTGGATGAATGTTTATATAATACCGTGATTTATATATAACAAATATCTTACAATTATTGCTGTCTAACGCATTTTTGTTTTAGAAATAGACATTTAAAATAAATCTAGCTAAACACAATACACTTTAAATCATTTTTTCCAGCCTACGTTCGCTTTTACTTATAAGTTATATTTATAATTATATCCTGAGACCAATCGATCAGGTGCTCTGACAATTCATTATATATTTTCATTGTCATGTTCAAGATGAGAATATTTAGTCCGGCAGAGTGAAAGTGGAACCTTTGGTGTTCTGAAAAAATACACTTCAGCCGCCACATATTTCCAGAGATCGGAATTCTGAGTTGTGTTGCTCCGGCTGACGATTCCAATTGTATCTGGTTAAGTGATAGCTTACATCAGAAAAATGTGTTCGTGTGGTTCGAGATATTTTATTTCCAGACACCCAAATGATAGATAAAAATCAGAGTTATGTCCTAAGAAAGATTAAATCACATTTCCTATTCTAGCCACCTCCGTGAAGAATATGTCATAAATCTTATTTCTGCAAAAGCATATAGGAGCTGTCGTTCTCGCTATTTGCTTACTGAAATTGGAAGTATAATTTAAGCTGCAGAAATGGCACAGTCATTTGCGGATCCATCCAGATTCTCATTTTAACTACGATGAACGCAGTGCAACATCCTGTATTGAAAAGCGAAAAAGACTGAGGCAAGCCCAGGAGGAAACGAGAACTCCGCCATACGTGCGCCTCGGTGGAGAGAGTTCCCTTGAACGGGAGCTGACGTGAGTGGAACATTCCCTCGTCCCGTGCAGGTCAGGATGACCTGTGTCCAGACTTGGGGACGGGTTTTTTTCCAGTTGAATGTCGGCAGGACGCACGCCATTGCTCGCTTTCCTATTATACAGCCATTGTTGTTGCTGGAGAATCGGGACAGCGTTGACTGGCGCGCCTGCAGTCATGTACGGAACGCTCCTACTTGCGGGGAAGAACGGTTTCCAATAGAATGAAAGGTTTGGGCGCGTGAACAGCAACCGTTCCTTCTCGAAGTGGTCTGGATGATATCTTTTCACATCACTGGCATTCCTGTAATGGTTCGAATTTGATTAATGATATATTATGAATGTCAAGCCCAGACAAGTCGTGAGAAGTTGTTCTTAAGCTTAGGAGTTGAAAGGTGTCTGTAACTTGTTTTTTCTGTGTAGACTACTGCGGCAGAATACCGTAGAAAGCTCAACATGTGTGCCAGTTTCTGATCACAACACCACGCCACCGCATACGCAGAAACAGAACTACGAGAATTACCATTAAAAATTACGTAACTACACAGCTACCAGGAGTACTTGTTTGAGATATTCAAATATTTAGATTTGGAATAAATTGATTTAAGCAGAACATATTTTGCTGTTGATAGTTACTGCCAATGTTGCAGATAGCAAATTTAATGTCAAATTTAGATAAAAACTGTGTGTTCATGAATTTTCTAGTGCAATTCAAACAAAAAGTTGTCGTCGACGTGTGCGTAGATCATCATTCTGATCTCAGACAGTTCGAATGATGACTGCAGTTCCAGACAACAACATACTAATTAGCATCGTAGATCTGTTCTAAGAAAGGATAAGTCGACATTCATTTTCTAGCCACCTCTTTGACAAATTAATATGACTGAATCTTCTTCAAGCCGAAATACATAGGAACTAGTGTGCTCGCCGGCTATTTGCATGCTGAAATTGACAGTCTGAACTACGCTTAAGGAATCACACTTCCATTTCCACACGGTCATATTCCAGACCCTTTCAGATTGTCATTCTAATCACGATGTGCGTATTTCAACATTCTGTTTTGGACATCAACCGACCGAACATTCTACGCCAGCACCGACATGTTAGTTTCAGTGTAGGGAGAGTATGTCATCGGGTGCTGACGTGAGTGGAACATTCCCTCGTCCCCGTGCAGGTCAGGATGACCTGTGTCCCGACTTGGGGACGGGTTTTTTCCAGTTGAATGTCGGCAGCACGCACGCCATAGCTCGCGCCTTTGACGACGTCTGGGCCATTGCTCGCTTTTCTCCGTCTCCTTTTACCGCTATTGTTGTTGCCGGAGAATCGTGACAGCGTTGACTGGCGTGCCTGCAGTCATGTACGGAACGCTTCTACGTGCGGGGAAGAACAGTTCCCAATGGACTGAATGATTTGGGCGCGTCAACAGCAACCGTTCCTTCTCGAAGTGATCTGGATTAGATTTTTCCGCATCGCTGACAGTCCTGTAATGAATCGAATTCGATGACTTACTTCTCGTGGATGTCAAGCCTTGGGGGGCATGTGGTGATAGCCGTTCTTAAGCTTAGGAATTGAAAGGTGGTGACATGTCCATAAAAACCGCTGGCGCTGAACCTCCAGGTTTTGGCACACACAAACAATTGGGTTCAAACCCGCAATCTCTTGAGAAAAGAGGGGGGGAAAAACACACACAAAAACACAAAAAACAGGTCGGGTTCGAAAAAAGTTTCAGCGCGGATTCGAATCCGTTCACGCATGACCTAACGTTACAATTGTCCAGCGCTTTACCATCTGAGCCATTCATTTGGCAACTGACGTTACTACGTGTTTGTAAAGGAATTATAACGTTCTTTTCTGTAAACTCCCTCGCTTCATATTTTGCACTGTAAATTGTATAAAAATGGATGATAGTTCATGAAATTTGAGTGGTCTTGTACATTTTAGGATACTTAAGGTCTATTTCTGCCAAGTTTATTATCGATTCACTGCCATTAGGCCAAGCCAACAGACTACCAGTACCAAGTTGTTGCGCTTAAGTCAGGACAGACAGAACGAACGAACGAACTTTATTTTACAAGGGTAGTGAATTAGGCAGTATTGCCTTTCTTACTTACATTCAGCCCTTGAGGCAAAATATTCAAATGTGGTAAGAGAGAGAGAGAGAGAGAGAGAGAGAGAGAGAGAGAGATACAGAGAGAGAGACAGAGAGAGAGACAGAGACAGAGAGAGAGACAGAGAGAGAGGGTGGGAGGGGAGCTGGGAAAAGGGGAGGAAGGGAAGAGAGAATGAGAGTAAGATGGTGGGTGGGAGAGAGAGAGAGAGAGAGAGAGAGAGAGAGAGAGAGAGAGAGAGTGAGAGAGAGAGAGTGAGAGAGAGAGGGAGAGAGAGAGAGAGAGACAGAGAGAGAGACACAGAGAGAGACACAGAGAGAGACAGAGAGAGAGACAGAGAGAGACAGAGAGACAGAGAGAGACAGAGAGAGAGAGTGAGAGAGAGAGAGAGGGGGGGGAAGCTGGGAAAAGGGGAGGAAGGGAAGAGAGAATGAGAGTAAGAGGGTGGGTGGGAGAGAGAGAGAGAGAGAGAGAGAGAGAGAGAGAGAGAGAGAGAGAGAGAGACAGAGAGAGAGAGACAGACACAGAGAGAGAGAGAGACAGAGAGAGAGTGAGAGAGAGAGAGGGGGGGGGAGGGAAGCTGGGAAAAGGAGAGGAAGGGAAGAGAGAATGAGAGTAAGAGGGTGGGTGGGAGAGAGAGAGAGAGAGAGAGAGAGAGAGAGAGAGAGAGAGAGAGGGAGGGAGAGAAAGAGGGGGGGAGGGGAGCTGGGAAAAGGGGAGGAAGGGAAGAGAGAATGAGAGTAAGAGGGTGGGTGGGAGAGAGATCGAGAGAGATCGAGAGAGAGAGAGAGAGAGAGAGAGAGAGACAGAGAGACAGAGAGACAGAGAGAGAGAGACAGAGAGAGAGTGAGAGTAGCCATAAGTACTGATCAAAAGATCAGATAAAGGCCTCGCAGCCTAAGACATCTGAGGACATATCTATCTATCTAAATTAATTCTCCTATAAACTGTCCTCGCAAATGACGTCACGTTATTGATGACGTCGCACATGTTGGAATTTCGCCATTCCTCCCCAGGTGTTTCGAAATTCTTCTGGCATATAGGATCGAAAATCTCCTCGCAAATGACGTCACTTTATTCGACGTCAAATGATAACGTCACAGAGTTTGCAAAATGGAGTCTGTTGAATCGTTTTCATTAAAACACCAAAATGTAAAAAAGTCACTTTCTTTTCAAACCTCGATTCTGAAAATTTGATAATATTGAATGGGACCTAACTTCCAGTCAGTGTGCAAAATCTCAAGGAAATCCGTCCAGTAGTTTTTGAGATATAGGCCGTGGAGACGGGACAGACAGACACACACACACACACACACAGACAGACTAATAAAGCCTGTAGGACCTCCAGTAAACCTGGAGGGATAACTGTATTTATGTAGACTACCCTAGCAGATTATCGTAGTAAGCTCAACATGTGTGCCGTTTTCTGCTCATGGTTTCATTCTTCTCTTTTAAAATACAAGGTCGAAAGACTTTGATTCTTTAAATAATTTCATGTAGTAGAAGTTGCGACAGGTGAAAATGAGACTCGAAAAATGCACAGATAAACACCGCTCCTCCTCCTCCTCCTCCTCCTCCTCCTCCTCCTCCTCCTCCTCCTCCTCCTCCTCCTCCTCCTCCTCCTCCTCCTCCTCCTCCTCCTCCTCCTCCTCCTCCTCCTCCTCCTCCTCCTCCTCCTCCTCCTCCACTCCCACTCCCACTCCCTCTCCTCCTCCTCCTCCTCCTCCTCCTCCTCCTCCTCCTCCTCCTCCTCCTCCTCCTCCTCCTCCTCCTCCTCCTCCTCCTCCTCCTCTTCTTCTTCTTCGACCCCCACCCCCCGCCTAATTCCTCTCCCTCTATTTTATATAAGGTTTATACTACTCCTTTAAAACTGAACTCGATGGAACCACAGGCAGACTAAATTTGGCATAATCATTCAAATGAAGAGTTGGACTTCTGACTTAATACACCGGAAAAAAACAATGAAAGCAACTACAATTGAATATGGAGGAATAAACAATTGATGACTACTCCGGTTCACAGGAATATGAGGGAACCATAATGCATGCATCTCAGCACGCGCTCGCACCGATCTTCCCCCCCCCCCCCCCCCCCCCCGCACTGACAGACACACACACACACACACACACACACACACACACACACACACACACACGCACACACACACACACAGCGCCAGCGGTTTTTATATTTAAGTCAGTTCATTGTCCACTTTTAAAAGCCAGCCAGGCCTCAAATCTCTCTAATTAGAGAACCAGCCATGCCTAATGTGATGAGAATGATTGACCTTGACATTTACTACTTGTTATTCTTCTTGTCGATTTGGGGACACTGACTACGTCATATAATTTTGACGGCGTCATATCGAGTGCTTGACAACGTCATATTCAGTTTTTTGATAATTCCTGAAGAGAAAAGATCGTTGTTGGTTTTCGGGGAGAGATTTTGAGCGTGGAACGCAAGAGAGGACAGGAAGAAAGGAATTGAGATGATTCCGGATCTCAGAGTGAGGTGATCTGTGCAAAATGAAGGAGTGTCTGAGCTTCCCTTCTCAGATACGGCTCTTGGGGAAGACTGACTGTCGAATCGGCTCAAACGTTGTGCCCAAACGGGAGGAGGAATGGTTGGCGTCTGTACTCCAGAATTGATGGACTCCGGTTCCGATTCGCCCTGACCTCCTTTAACGACCACAGGATGATGATGATGATGTCCCAGCCCTCCCTTGCCTCAAAGATCCACACCTGGGGCAAGTCGACCCAGCAACCGTTAAACAGCAACTGTTAAACACCAACCGCCAGAGTCAACGATCCTGACCCCTTCAGCAGTTTTGAACTCTCTCTTCTCACAGATAAGTGTAACTATTGAAAGGCTGGCTGGCTAAACATAGTATGACTTAATGCTTTGAATTAGTTATATTAAGAAGTATCATTACTTCCATATTATTAAAGTTATTTTTAAAGTCAAATTCCACCTACTTATCTTCTCTGTGTAGTCTCGTTAAACTCTTGATTGCATGGAAAGAAAGAGGATGTTACAAGACGGCAAGATAAACCCCTGGACAATTTCTCTTAAGTGAGAGATCAAGAGCCCCGTCCTGTAACAACACACACACACACACATTCGCACACACACATACATACACACATACACACACACACATACACACACACACACACACAGACGTGCACACATATGAAACATTTGGGCGATACAGCAAATTTGGTATTGGGCTCGCTCTCCCATTTCTTCTTTTTCACATCCCTACGCCTGTGGCTCCTCTCCCTTTACTTATTGAAGTACTTATTATAGCGTTCTTTTCAGTGTTTCCACCTTTTGTTACCTCCTTTGGTTTCTTCCTTTTGTTGCTGTCTTTAATGGCATGATGGTTGATCTGGAGCATTTAACACTTAATCTGAATATTAACTAGTGTGTATGGAAATTGAGAGAAAAATTGTATAAAAGTATTTATTTTCTCAATCTAAGCCCACTAGAAGATTGCTTAATCCCTAAACAAAGTGTTTCCTTCCAACCCACCTATCTCAGGAGTCACACAATTCAGTAACTGGAACTCGGGAACCCGCCAGTTATGCCCTTTTCAAGTGCTCAGACTTAAAATAATGTCTCCATTTACACAACAGAAACAATCGTTTTTCTATTCCATTAACTGCAAATGGCAGTCTGACCACATTCTAACGATGGGAACCATTTTCAAAATAGGCATCATTCCCTATTGTCTGATTTTAAAATTAACGACTGCCACTTCTTCAGAAAGTGATGCAGGTTCACAAGGGATTATAAGCAGTTCAATAAATGCTCATTTACACTGATGTAACCCGTAGAATTGCTAGAAAATACATTCAAACTCACCATGGTCAATAGAGGTTGCGGTCGTTGTCGACAGACGGCAGAAAAACCGGGAATTTTGACTAAAGTATTGTGTTGTGTGCCCACGCTATTTTGAATGGAGGAAATATGAAAATACAATCAGTGACATCGTTTCTGCTTAGCGTGATGGCTTAATAAAGTCGAATGTTTTCGTTGAGGCAGTTAGAAACTGCAGACATATTTTTCACGGGCCTTGCTGTACTTGGCGTTAACAACTGTTTGATTTTATCTACATGTCTTAGATATCGTCTTTGTGCAGTTTTTCGGTTACATTTGCATAGCAGACATTAATAAAAGAAATCATTTTTCTGATAACCTCCTCCGGTTTTGGGGGAAAGACACGACCGATCCAAACTTGGGAAAATATCTTAAGTCCATTGTGCCAGCAAAAATCTTTTCATTTTCAAGCTAGCTGAAATTACGTGTCAATCAACATCACAACTTCAGTTTAGCGTGACTGTACCGCTTTTGTTTGTATTTTGTTGTTGTTTTCAATATTCTAATTCGGCATGTCGAAAAAAGGAAGTCATGCATGTCTACATTCTAACGACCGCACACGCATTCACACGCTTACAAAAACACAGGAGCACACAAAATGTGCTTCAAATGATACATTTTTAAATATTTGTTGAAGTAATTTTCATCATAGACAAAAAAAATCATCTCACAACTAGAGAGCACTCTTAGAGCGCAAACCTTACACAGGACGCCACGATTTCTCTTCCATGACCTCCATGACCTCCATGACCTGCATAGATTAGTTCATGTTTGTGGCTGTAGCTAGTGAAAACCTCTCTGAAAGCAGAACGCATACGACGACGTCCTCAATAGTTTGACGTCAACAACTTCGTGATTTGCGATACCATATATCCTTTTGGTCCTAGTCTTAAAACAATATAACAGATAACCTTGAACATTTAGTGGATTCTTCCTTAGGTTACACCCTGACCTCCAACCAAACTTCATGAGGATCCGTTTTCAACTTTTTGACTTATTTTGCTAAATGACGAGGAAACCGAGGGTAAAACATAACCTCCTTGTCAAAGGTAATGAGCAGAAAGGAAAGTAATGCACACAAACGTCACCAGAATAGCCTGAGGCTGAAAACCGTGAAACCTGCCGCTACCATGGTCGCTGTGTCGAAATTATGAATAAAGGATCATATTTATTTGTATGGGCGTCTTATTCATTACACAGAGGTTTTCAGACTTACACTATAAATATAACAACAGCTCTGAAGTAAGAATCCCGGATTTTTTATTATTCATCAGGAGGCTAGGGAAAATAGTAGCACTGTGTCCACTAAATACAAGCATAAAGAACACAGAGTAAAGAATGAAGACAGAAACCATATTCAGTAGCTCAGCCAATGGTGGCTTCAAGCAGGTAAAAGAGGCCACCGGCGGGTGGGGATGGGGGTGAGGGTGGGAGTGGGGTGAGGGTGGGGTGAGTGATGAGGGGTGGGAGTGGGGAACATCGGGACCGGGTCAGATCTTTGAAATCCGACCATGCTTTCAAACCACATACAGGAATGAAGTGTCCACAACCCATTCCCAATGCAACATATCTTTATTCATCTTTGCAACATCTGGTAAAAACACAAAAACTTCATCTGCAGCATAACATTAACTCCGTGAATGAGAAAAAGGCTAAATTACGAATAATTACAAAATGAGATATTTCAACCACAACCCTAAATATTCATTCAGGTATAGTTAGGCCCGTTCATGCATGACTTTATTCTCACAGTGACGTAAATATGAGGAAAATGAGCGCTGTCTTAGTGTGTAGATAATTTTACTTTACTTCCTGATTTTATGAACACTGCTTGCTACACTGTATCTCGGTTTCTCATGAATAGTCACACAATTTGCCAGAAGCTGCTCAGAAATTACGTTGCCGTCACACTGCATGACGTCATCAAATACAAGAAGGCTCCCAGTTTCCCCACCCACCACCCCTTTTCCCCACTCCCACCCATTTTCCCCACCCCACTTTATATTTTCTCGGCAGTAATCCATGTAAACAAACAGTAACTAGGGAAGTTTCCCTCGCAATTATTGTTTTACACTACTGTCACTGTATATTGTTTTTGAAAGATTTGTAGAGGATGGTTGTAAGATCCTCTGCTGCTATTGACGTGTGTTATCAAGAGCAGTTTTTTTGCCTTTTGTGACATAAAAAAGCGTTTTCAGATCCATTGATAAGTGTTTCTGTCTTTTTCCCATTTTCGTACCTCACCTCACATACTATTTTCGTGCGTAACATTACCTCAGTGCAGTCCACCTCATTTCACCTCAGCTTACCTCGTCGTATCTCAGATCCCTTAATCTAATGTTACCTCTCCTCATCTCTCGTCTCTTGCCTTTTCACATTATTCATGTGAACGCCATCGCAACATACTCAGTTCACATCACTGATATTTACGTTACTTCAGCTTACATCACTTCCGTTGACGTTACTCAGCTTATCTCACTTTGTCTGGCTTTATTCAGTCTCAAATAATCTAACTTCCTTGTGCCTTACCTCACTTCACCTCACTGCATTTACATGGCATCATCCCAACTCTCTTCAGTTTACTTCACCTCACCTCAGTTTACTTCACCTCACCTCAGGGTTTTTTAACCTCACGTTCCCTCAGCCCGCCTCTTGTTGTCTCACCATATTATTTCTCACCTCACTTCAATATTTCCCATTTCATTTTACCTTATATCAGTTTCGTTTGTCTCATCTAAGTGTAGCTCTCCTCACCTCATCTCACCACATTTTTCTCTCCCCACTTTACTTCACTTCATCTCAGCTCAACATACATCAACGAGTCTTGTATTGCCTCATCGACGTTCTTACTCAATCCCCATACAACCATGGTCCTCTCTGTTGCCCCAGATCATTAAATCAGCACCGCCATCGCATCCTAACTACAACCATCACCATCTCCACCTCAATACTACCAAAATCACCATCATTACCATCAACACCAGCACAACCACCACCAGCACAACCACCACCAGCACAACCACAACCAGCGCAACCACCACCAGCATAACCACCACTACCAGCAGCGCCATCACCACCAGCAGCGCCATCACCACCAGCAACACCACTGCCACTACCACCACCTCCACTACCACCACCACCACCAACGCCATCACCAGCACCAGCACTAGCACAACCATCACTACATCACCATTATGTCTGACCTTCACTCGGCATCAAGAGATACAACCTCATATCCAAGACTTCCACTCACACGCGTCTAAATGCAGGGCTTCATCATGTCATCCGTCATCCTTCCTGCGGAAGTGAATCCAAGAGAATGTAACTTTGCGAGTAATCACTACGGAAAAAATTCCGCAGCCAGGCGCCAAGCGATAATGTAAATATGCAACGGATGAATTACACGTTTATAATATAATTCGGACCAAGTGTGCAGATGTCAGAAACGTTGTTTTCTATTTTAAACATCCCTATCATTAGCGTAACTCCATTGCTGGGTTCAAGTTGCGGAAGTAGGACGCCCTGCAATGGCCGGAGAAGAGTTTCACCAGGGGTCATATGGTAATTAGCAGCACATCCATGATGGTAGTGTTACACAACATCCGGTGCTGTATGTTGGGGTATGTTTCGGGTCTGTTTTGAAGAGTGATGATTGCTAGATCGTGGCAAAAGGATAACATTAAAGCATGCAATAGTTTAATTAGATAAAAAAACTAATTGAAAATAGTCATAATAGACTATTGTCACGTATACTTTCTGCACAAAACCCACAGAAGATAAGTGTTGTGCAGTTTTCTCGAACCTACTCGCAGCATTGCAGGCGCAGTTGATTGTTGTGTATCGGTCAGGTCGTTGGCCTTGACCTGCGACCGAGTTAGGCTAATATTAGCTTGTTGTGACACAGTAAGTCAGTGGCGTCGCAGTTAGGAATGTGGGAGTATGTGCGATATTGTGCTGGTAGTTTCTAGAAGTTGTGTAAAGGTATATAAGGAGCGAAAGCGAGTGAGAGGGGGAGAGCAGCAGATACGGCAGAGTCAAAGGTGAGAGCTTTGACTCCCGAGGTAGCGAGTTTTCTGCTGTGTGCTAGCGAGCCTCTGCGGTACTGTGTGCAGAGTGAAGCTGTGTGAGTGCTATAATTGCTGTTGCTGATTTTCACCACTGTAGAGGTCAGTGCGTGAATAAAGTTCATTGGAAACGATCACCGGAGTCTGTCACTTCGACTTCCTAGCGCAAGCCAGGAGAACCCCCGAACATCGGGATATTGCAAGAGAAGAGTGCAACATAAGTAAACAACCCACACCGTACGTACCTAGCAGATGAACACGATCGAACCGTAGCCACTACGCCAGCAGACGATCAAACTAGTGTGATATAATGTTTCATGTAAAGCTTGAATGTGTGGCAGCGGATAACTGTTTAGTTCTGGCTTGAATAGACTATTTCGTTTCCCTGGTCAAGCGAGGACAGAAAATTCACGATCATCAAGTCGATGAGCGCATGATCAAATTGCTCGCATTCAACAAAATTGAGGTGATCAGAGGGCTCGATCCATACCAGCTGACGCTCCCTGTGAGTTAGGCAATGTAAGAATTGACCCACCGCGTCTCCGTTTGCGATTCGTAAGAGGCGAATAACTAGGGACATTGTGACTTGATTTACGCTGACTCGGAACTATTCTAGTGGTTTTTGACCTCGGTGGCCTTACGTAGCCTACAAAGGCACCATCCATCCATTCATCCATCCATCCATCCATCCCAGCTGACGAAGAACCAACTTGATCCGGAATTGAGGAACATTCCGCCAACATTCTCACATACAAGTGCCTTTGCATATCTTCACAGGTGAAACTTTGTTCCTGGAGGGTGAGAGAGGTCTGTGATGAAAATGACTTAAACAAATATGTTAAAAAGCATTCAAAGCACATTGGTGGGTTCCTGTGTTTTGTAAGCGTGTGACTGTGATGTGTTGGTTAGAATGCAAACATAGGCCTACTTGACTTCCCTTTTCCCCCCAAAGGCTGAATTAGATTATTAAGAGCAAAAACCAGCTTTAAAAAAAGAAGCATTGCAACCCTGCAGAAGTTGTGATGTTGATTACAAAATTTCAGCTTGATAGAATATAAAACGATTCCTGCTAGCACTATTGACTTGATAGAGGATACGTAGATATGATGCTGTAAATTATCTCTGATATGCAGTTTCAGTTTACACAGCTTTTCCGTGAGTATTCTGTGTTGTATGTATTTATTCATAATGGATCTATGCTAGGAATGAATGAGAATTTGCCAAAGTGGAGGCTTGCTCTTGTATTGTGGCAAATGTCTCAAGTCCTGGCGCATTCCACACAGCTATCCAGCTGCCC
>JAWQFJ010018437.1:0-2500 GCA_034096865.1 Theodoxus fluviatilis
AGAGGTTGAGGGGAATAGAGGATAGAGGGGAATAGAGGGTAGAGGGGAATAGAGGGTAGAGGGGAATAGAGGATGGAGGGGTATAGAGGATGGAGGGGTATAGAGGGTAGAGGGGAAGAGAGGGTAGAGGGGAGTAGAGGGTTGAGGGGAATAGAGGATAGAGGGGAATAGAGGGTAGAGGGGAATAGAGGGTAGAGGGGAATAGAGGATGGAGGGGTATAGAGGGTAGAGGGGAATAGAGGGTAGAGGGGAATAGAGGGTAGAGGGGAATAGAGGGTAGAGGGGAATAGAGGGTAGAGGGGAATAGAGGGTAGAGGGGAATAGAGGGTAGAGGGGAATACAGGGGAATAGAGGGTAGAGGGGAATAGAGGGTAGAGGGGAATAGAGGGTAGAGGGGAATAGAGGGTAGAGGGGAATAGAGGGTAGAGGGGAATAGAGGATGGAGGGGTATAGAGGATGGAGGGGTATAGAGGGTAGAGGGGAATAGAGGGTAGAGGGGAATAGAGGATGGAGGGGAATAGAGGGTAGAGGGGAATAGAGGGTAGAGGGGTGTAGAGGGGAATAGAGGGTAGAGGGGAATAGAGGATGGAGGGGAATAGAGGGTAGAGGGGAATAGAGGGTAGAGGGGAATAGAGGATGGAGGGGAATAGAGGGTAGAGGGGAATAGAGGGTAGAGGGGTAGAGGGGAATAGAGGGTAGAGGGGAATAGAGGGTAGAGGGGAATAGAGGGTAGAGGGGAATAGAGGGGAGTAGAGGGGAATAGAGGGTAGAGGGGAATAGAGGGTAGAGGGGAATAGAGGATAGAGGGGAATAGAGGATGGAGGGGAATAGAGGGTAGAGGGGAATAGAGGGTAGAGGGGTGTAGAGGGGAATAGAGGGTAGAGGGGAATAGAGGGTAGAGGGGTATAGAGGGTAGAGGGGAATACAGGGGAATAGAGGGTAGAGGGGAATAGAGGGTAGAGGGGAATAGAGGGTAGAGGGGAATAGAGGGTAGAGGGGAATAGAGGGTAGAGGGGAATAGAGGGTAGAGGGGTGTAGAGGGGAATAGAGGGTAGAGGGGAATAGAGGATGGAGGGGTATAGAGGGTAGAGGGGAATACAGGGGAATAGAGGGTAGAGGGGAATAGAGGGTTGAGGGGAATAGAGGATAGAGGGGAATAGAGGGTAGAGGGGAATAGAGGGTAGAGGGGAATAGAGGGTAGAGGGGAGTAGAGGGTAGAGGGGAATAGAGGGTTGAGGGGATTAGATGGGAATAGAGGGTAGAGGGGAAGAGAGGGTAGAGGGGAATAGAGGGTAGAGGGGAATAGAGGGTAGAGGGGAATAGAGGATGGAGGGGTATAGAGGGTAGAGGGGAATACAGGGGAATAGAGGGTAGAGGGGAATAGAGGGTTGAGGGGAATAGAGGATAGAGGGGAATAGAGGGTAGAGGGGAATAGAGGATAGAGGGGAAAAGAGGGGAATATAGGGGAATAGAGGGTAGAGGGGAATAGAGGGTAGAGGGGTGTAGAGGGGAAGAGAGGGTGGAGGGGAATAGAGGGTAGAGGGGAATAGAGGGTAGAGGGGAATACAGGGCGGCGTGGGTGCCATCAGCCAGGGTGACAACAGCATTGCCGTTGGCACCAGTGTGGATCTGGGTGACGGAGATGGTGCCATCAGGGTTGTTGATTGTCTGCACCATAGTTCCCCCATAGCCACCCTGACTGCTGTCCTCAAACACCTGCAAGAGCTAGGTCCTCCCAACCATGGTGCTTGTAGCAGTTCTTGACAATAGTTCTCAGGGCTTCAGTCCATGATACCTGACAGAAACCTATGACATGAACTGCAGATGCAACATGATGTGAGTACCATGATTCACATTCATGTTGCCAGATAAAATGTACAGCATAAACAGTAGGTGGAATATGATATGAGTGATGAGATCTGAATCAAAATTCAAAACCTTCATCTTCATCAACAACATTTCACTCTGGGACAAAAATCTTCTGTCTTCCAAGTATGTAAACAGGCAAAGACATTGTTTTCTTTTCTTCAATTCCGTATGCAGCGAATCAGGCACTTCAATGCCATGACATACCTTCTGCTTCTCATCTTCACTTCCAGGGTCAGTTCTAATGTTGGCCCAGGGCAGGTCTTCAGGCCACCAGATAGGCCTGCACTCATTCTTGCCCCAGCCTGGCTTTCCCCTTCCAGTGGAGTACTTCAGCATTAGGGGGATGAACTCATGCAGCTGGGCCTGCACAAAAACCAAACACATACATGTGGACACCAAACCAAATGAGGCACAGCTACAAGATGAGGGACTTTTCACACATTCATGCTGTGTGACTTTGAGACTACAGGAGAGCCTCTCCAATCACTATGATTGTGCTTGTAACACCTAAGCATAGTATAACAAAATGTTTTGCTAGTAAGATTAGATTAATTGTCATCAAGACAAAGGCAACTGCATTATTCATTACTTGTAACTGTAAGCTTACTGGTAAAAAACATCATAAACATTA
>JAWQFJ010018437.1:22500-30114 GCA_034096865.1 Theodoxus fluviatilis
GAGAGAGAGACAGAAACAGAGAGAGACACAGAGACAAAGAAAGAGAGAGAGAGAGAGAGAGAGAGAGAGAGAGAGAGAGAGAGAGAGAGAGATTCATCTGCATCGTAAAACTCTAGGGTTTCTTTCGAAGCGAAGACGCCTGCAAAGAAGTGAGGCCACCACTGCAGTTTGTTTGGGACACGGGGAGGCTAGAAGGTCTGAGCGAGCCATGTGAGAAATTGGCAGGGTATAGCTCATTGGAGTCGGGGGAAGATTAAAAAAAACTTCGACAGGAGGCCGCACGCATTGAATTGATCCGAGTGAGAGGAGACGAAATTGGAAAGGAAATGGCGCCGAGGGGGAGTAGGGGGCAGAGGACCCCGGACAAAACAGGAAGGATGCTATCGCCATCTTTACTTGCGTAACTGACACTTAACGATAGTGGAAATCACCACAGGAAGAAGACGAGTTGATATAAAACTTTAATGTTGACAGTTTCACGGGCTCCTGCTGTTACTTTTGTGAGATCACCCTGGATGAGGAATAAATGGACGGAAAATGATTTAAACAAAAGAATAATAAAACACAGAGGCAAAACGCGATTATTGCCTTTATGTAAGGGGTTGATGCGTTTTTATCGATCTGTCTGGACCTAGTTACGAGTGGACAGACGCTTTTTGGATTTTTTTTCTCCAGTATATTATACACCTAACGCATCTTCATTCACTTGTCCACTTCACTATGATTGTTAAAATCTGTCTCTTTTAGCAGCCCGCTCCTTTGTCCCTCGCAAATGCCTAACTGCCTTTCTCCCTTCTTAAATGACTCATTCCCTCATGTGCTCACTCAATCACTCACTCGCCCACTTTCTCCCTTCTTAAATGACTCATTCCCTCATGTGCTCACTCAATCACTCACTCGCCCACTTTCTCCCTTCTTACATGACTCATTCCCTCATGTGCTCACTCAATCACTCACTCGCCCACTTTCTCCCTTCTTAAATGACTCATTCCCTCATGTGCTCACTCAATCACTCACTCGCCCACTTTCTCCCTTCTTACATGACTCATTCCCTCATGTGCTCACTCAATCACTCACTCGCCCACTTTCTCCCTTCTTAATGACTCATTCCCTCATGTGCTCACTCAATCACTCACTCGCCCACTTTCTCCCTTCTTAAATGACTCATTCCCTCATGTGCTCACTCAATCACTCACTCGCCCACTTTCTCCCTTCTTAAATGACTCATTCCCTCATGTGCTCACTCAATCACTCACTCGCCCACTTTCTCCCTTCTTAAATGACTCATTCCCTCATGTGCTCACTCAATCACTCACTCGCCCACTTTCTCCCTTCTTAAATGACTCATTCCCTCATGTGCTCACTCAATCACTCACTCGCCCACTTTCTCCCTTCTTAAATGACTCATTCCCTCATGTGCTCACTCAATCACTCACTCGCCCACTTTCTCCCTTCTTAAATGACTCATTCCCTCATGTGCTCACTCAATCACTCACTCGCCCACTTTCTCCCTTCTTAAATGACTCATTCCCTCATGTGCTCACTCAATCACTCACTCGCCCACTTTCTCCCTTCTTAATGACTCATTCCCTCATGTGCTCACTCAATCACTCACTCGCCCACTTTCTCCCTTCGTTAATGACTCATTCCCTCATGTGCTCACTCAATCACTCACTCGCCCACTTTCTCCCTTCTTAAATGACTCATTCCCTCATGTGCTCACTCAATCACTCACTCGCCCACTTTCTCCCTTCTTAATGACTCATTCCCTCATGTGCTCACTCAATCACTCACTCGCCCACTTTCTCCCTTCTTAATGACTCATTCCCTCATGTGCTCACTCAATCACTCACTCGCCCACTTTCTCCCTTCTTAATGACTCATTCCCTCATGTGCTCACTCAATCACTCACTCGCCCACTTTCTCCCTTCTTAATGACTCATTCCCTCATGTGCTCACTCAATCACTCACTCGCCCACTTTCTCCCTTCTTAAATGACTCATTCCCTCATGTGCTCACTCAATCACTCACTCGCCCACTTTCTCCCTTCTTGAATGACTCATTCCCTCATGTGCTCACTCAATCACTCACTCGCCCACTTTCTCCCTTCTTACATGACTCATTCCTCATGTGCTCACTCAATCACTCACTCGCCCACTTTCTCCCTTCTTACATGACTCATTCCCTCATGTGCTCACTCAATCACTCACTCGCCCACTTTCTCCCTTCTTAAATGACTCATTCCCTCATGTGCTCACTCAATCACTCACTCGCCCACTTTCTCCCTTCTTACATGACTCATTCCCTCATGTGCTCACTCAATCACTCACTCGCCCACTTTCTCCCTTCTTACATGACTCATTCCCTCATGTGCTCACTCAATCACTCACTCGCCCACTTTCTCCCTTCTTACATGACTCATTCCCTCATGTGCTCACTCAATCACTCACTCGCCCACTTTCTCCCTTCTTGAATGACTCATTCCCTCATGTGCTCACTCAATCACTCACTCGCCCACTTTCTCCCTTCTTACATGACTCATTCCCTCATGTGCTCACTCAATCACTCACTCGCCCACTTTCTCCCTTCTTAAATGACTCATTCCCTCATGTGCTCACTCAATCACTCACTCGCCCACTTTCTCCCTTCTTACATGACTCATTCCCTCATGTGCTCACTCAATCACTCACTCGCCCACTTTCTCCCTTCTTACATGACTCATTCCCTCATGTGCTCACTCAATCACTCACTCGCCCACTTTCTCCCTTCTTACATGACTCATTCCCTCATGTGCTCACTCAATCACTCACTCGCCCACTTTCTCCCTTCTTGAATGGCTCATTCCCTCATGTGCTCACTCAATCACTCACTCGCCCACTTTCTCCTTCGCCCGCCCGCTCGCTCGTTCGTCTATTCATTCACACTCACTCACTCACTCGATCGCTCACTCACTCATGTGCGCGCGCGCGCGCTCGCACTCACCCACTCTAACTCATTCGCTCACCCCCTCGCTTGCGTACTTGCTCGCTCGTTCGCTCACCTATTCGCTCACTCACTCGCTCACTCTGTCGCTTACTCGCTTTTTCACACATCCATTTACCTACCTACCTACCTACCTACCTACCTACCTACCTACATACATACTTCACCTCCTCAATCAATCAAATGTTTTTGTTTTTCCTCTTGCTCGTGCGAGATTTCAACATCTGAGCGGTCAGACTGGAAAAAATGGACATAAACGAATGGTTATTTAATGCAGAGATTGTATGGCCTCTAGTCAGGTGATACGTTATGAGAGCATTAAGGCCTTGAATGATGTAAGGGCCCAAGAATGAAGTAGCAGGTAGGAGCATTAATGATGTAAGAATGAAGTAGCAGGTAGGCGGAGGGAGGGGAAGAGGAGGGGAAGGATGTGAGAGCGGTGGGAGGAGGATGCTGACTGAATAAGAGATAGCAGATGAAAGAACTAGAAATTAAAAACGAAAAAACGAAGTGAGATGGAGGGGAAGTCAAGTCGCCCTGACCACCCACCCACCCCCTCCCTGAATGGGACACTCCCTTTAGACGTGGGTCGATAAGTGCCCAGGCCCACGCCAAATTCTTTAATGGCAAAAACTGCCCGTCCGTTAAATCGGTGCCTTGGCCAGCCTGCAGGAACTGCAGCCTCCGACCACCCCAGCAACCGTCTACTTTGCCTAGTAAACGGTGGTTCTTAGCAACGTCCTAAAGATTCAGCGCAAAGGTTGCTAAGGATGTTGCTTTTTGGGGGCTTGATGTTGTCATCACAGTGTGTTTTTATGAGTACAGTTACGTCTTTTATGAGTTATTTCTTTTAAACTGGTCCAAACCAGAGATACTGTCCAGGATAGCACAAACAACAGCAGCATTGGCAAAGTTTAAGCCAATATGGCATGACAGAAATATCACTCTCGCGTCGAAGATCTGGCTCATGCGCACGCTGGCCATCTCCGTATTCTTGTATGCATGCGAGTCCTGGACACTCACATCTGAACTACAGAGACGGATACAAGCTCTGGAAATGAGATGCTACCGCAAGATTCTGAACATCTCATATAAAGACCATGTCATGAATGAGGAAGTCAGCAACAGAATCAGGAGAGCAATTGGACAGTACCAAGACCTGCTCTCAATCGTGAAAAGCAGAAAGCTGAAGTGGTACGGTCACGTGTCAAGAGGCAGTGGGCTGGCCAAGACCATCCTGCAAGGTACCGTACCAGGTGGGAGAAGGAGAGGCAGGCAGAGAAAGAGGTGGGAAGACAACATCAAAGAGTGGACAGGCTTGACCTTTTCTGACTCACGGCGAGCCACAGAGGATAGAGATCGATGGAGGAAGATTGTCCGAAAGTCATCAGTGGTGCCTCAACAACCCATCTCAGGGTTAAGAGACTGAACTGAACTGAACTGAACTTTTAAAGTGACCGTGACTTTAGATGGCATAAACTATTTTGTTTGTGGTGAGGATTAAGTTGGCGTTCTTTGGAACAGCTTCACGTTGCAGTAGAGACTAGAGACTAGAGAGAGAGAGAGAGAGAGAGAGAGAGAAATGAACGAACGAATGGTTTATTAAAGAGGCCTCCGGCCTATTTCAAATACATGTTCCAAAACCATAAGAAGCAGCTGGTGGAATATCCGTGACTGAAGAGAAAGAGAAATACATTTATCTACGCATCAATATAAAAGGCATTGTTTTCCGGTGAGCTTTCAGTCCAAGATCTGAGAGAGAGAGAGAGAGATAGAGAGATAGAGAGAGAGAGATATATATTAGGATATAGGGACACAGTACACACGCTGAAGGTTTGATTTCTTGAGACAGTGTTCTGGATGTTTCGACATCAGTGAGTAGAAATGTAGTCTGAGCACGTTCCTCTCCTCTGTTTCTATGGATGGGACATTTGACTCTGATCATTAGTCTGAGACTATCAATTGAACGTTCAAAGATACACAGAACGTGATGCTCGAATTCAGTAGTTATATAGAGAGTGAAAAACCCTAAGTATGCTGAGAAATTACATTGAACTTCATTTTCACATAATATAGACGCTACATCTAGTGAGATGGACGTGGACGAGAGCGAAGGAATCACGTTGAATATCAACCTCACATCCATCGACAGAGAATGACCGTCTTTTCCATAATTAAAAGCCTCGGTAATAGTAGGAGGGTTTACAGAAACGACAAAGCAAGTCACCAGAAGCCAAAAAATATGTAATTAATGTCCACTTTCATTTGAAGAATACCTTTTTTGTGGCCATTTTCTGGAAGAGCGACTAGAGAAATTGCACTCTGGAGAAGTTTCATGGCCGTGGTTCGAGCTGAGGAAGTGGTTGTCTGGCAACACTGCTCAGCATGGGTCCCACTGCGTATCGACCCGACGTCCAACTGGTGTGTAAACTGGGTGATGACCTAAGCTGGCAAGGCTCGCCACACAACCATGGTGCATAATGATGGTCAGGTGCCTCTGGAGCAGAGGGGTCATTTCAGTTAAACTAGTAACGTGGATATTGCAGCTTAACACATCATGCCTCCTCTCTGTTGTCAAAATATTGATGTATATGAGAAGTTTCCTCAACGACACTACAGAAGCACAGAAGTGCATTACAGTGACGAGAGATCAACCGTAGGATAGTGCGATTTTTTAAATTTTCAGTGTTGTCGCTGCATCACCAGTATGGGAATATACCATTGGCATAGACGATAGAGCATTGATCTATGGTACTGAGGTTTGGGGCAATCCCCGTCTAAATATGACACTCTTCTTCAGAATGATTTCAGTTTTTGCGACAAATGATTTGACGAATCGACATGGTTTACTGGTTTTTGACATTTCATTCATTGACCGAAACGTTTGGAGCATTCTCGCCAAATTTCCCGCGATTCCACACTAAACTTTAGGGGTAGGTAAAAACAAAACTCATTGGATCAAATTATACCAATCAATCTTTCCGTCCGTCTGTCTGCCTGCCTGCATGTATGCCTGCCTGCCTGCCTGCCTGCCTGCCCGCCCTCCTGACTGCCTGCCTGCCAGCCAGCCATGCAAATTTTTGCAGTAGCGGTTCAGATCGCATTTTTCTGTTGCCCCAATCTATTTAGCCACTCCTCAGAGACCCTGAAAAAGCTCCCTTTTCCCCTAAAACAGGAAAAAAAAGATATTTATCCAATACAAAGGTTAAATGCGAGAGAGAGCGAGATCGGCTAGTTTACTCCTTTGTATAATGATTTATCCTTACATGCACTTGAGATCACGGTCTTGGTGGAGCAGCGCCCCACATTGGAAATTCCACCCGTCGTCGTCCTCCTCTTCCTCCTCCTCGTCGTCGTCCTCCTCCTCCTTCTCGTCGTCCTCCTCCTCCTCCTCCTCCTCGTCGTCCTCCTCCTCCTCCTCGTCGTCCTCCTCCTCCTCCTCCTCCTCCTCCTCTCTCCTCTCGTCGTCCTCTCCTCCTCCCCTCCCTCCTGCCCTCCTCCTCGTTCGTCGTCCCCCGTTCCTCCTCCCTCCTCGTCCTCCTCCTCCTCCTCCTCCTCCCTCCTCACCTCCTCCTCCTGCTGCCTCCTGCCTCCTCCTCTCCTCCTCCTACTCCTCCTCCTCCTCTCCTCCGTCCTCCTCCTCCTCCTCCTCCTCCTCCTCCTCCTCTCCTCCTTCCTCCCTCCCTCCTCCTCCTCCTTCTTCTCCTCCTCCCTCCCTCCTCCTCTTCTCACCTCCTCCTCCTCCTCTCTCCCCTCCTCCTCCTCCTCCTCCTCCTCCTCCTCCTCCTCCTCCTCCTCCTCCTCCTCCCTCCTTTCCTCCTCCTCTCCTCCTCCTCCTCCTCCTCCCTTCTTACCTCTCCTCCTCCTCTCCTCCCCCTCCCGTCTCTCCCTCCTCATCCTGTTTCTCTTGTCTTCCTTCTGCTTTTCGTCCTCCTCCTCCTCCTGTCATTCCTCCTTCCCTCCTTCCCTCGTCCTCCGTCCTCCTTCCCTCCCTCGTCCTCCCTCCCTCCTTCTACCTCCCTCCCCTACCTCCTCCTCCTCCCTCCTACCTCCTCATTCACCTCCTCCTCTTCCCTCCTCCTCCCTCCTCCCTTCCCTCCTCCTCTCTCCCTCCTCCTGCCTCTTTCCTCCTCCTCCTCCCTCCTACCATCCTCCTCTCCTCCGCCTCCTCCTTCCTCCTCCTTCCATCCTCCTCCTTCCATCTCCATCTCCTCCTTCTCTTCCTCCTCCTCCTGCTTCCTCCTCCTCCTCCTCTTCCTCTCTTCCCTCCTTCCTCTCTTTCCTCCTTCCTCCTGCTTCCTCCTCCTTCTTTCCTCTTTCTTTCCTCCTTTCTTCCTCCTTCTTTCCTCCTTCATTCCTCCTTCCTCCTTCCTGCCTCCTTCTTCCTCTCCTTCGTCGTCCTTCCTCCTCCTCTTTCTCCTCCTCCTCCTCCGCCTCCTCCTCCTCCACTTTCCTGCTCATATCCTGCCTCCTCCTCCTTCCTCCTCCTCCTCCTCCTGCCATCTCTACCTCCTCCTCCTCCTCCTCCCTCCTTCCGCTCCATCGTCTCCTCCTCCCTCCTACCATCCTCCTCCTCCTCCTACCTCCTACCTCCTACCTCCTACTCCCTCCTACTACCTCCTACTCTCCTCC
>JAWQFJ010018438.1:0-5000 GCA_034096865.1 Theodoxus fluviatilis
AAATTTTCGGCCGTGAAAAACATCACGCGAGCCCATTTCTAAGAAGTACACTTTCGGTTTCAAAAGTTGTGCGTGTTTTCTTGGTCCTGGTGGCCTTCAGGTAAAAAAGTAAATAGCTTGCTGACGCGAGACGCAGGATAAAACATTTCAAGTAGGTCAGGCATGCCTACCTTGTTCTACTGGTTTTGGGTGGGCGTCCTCTGCAGGCCCCCTGCAGCGCCAGTCTGTGGCAGGGGGAGCTGAGCGGAGCTGCCATTGGGCACGCGAAGCTCCGCCTTTTCGTGGAAGGAGCCTGGCTCCTCCCACTGATGCTGCAGCCAATCAGTGCCTTGCAGAGCGGAACAGACGTTTTTAATGGCGGAATATCGAACAACATGGCGAAGGCAGACAACAGTTGAGCGAATCGCTCAGTAACCCTGACGTGAGGCTTGCATTTTCAAGATGGCGGGTGTGCAACTTCCGCGAGTCTGCCTTTCCTCCGTCCTCATCTACGCCCTTCTTGACCACAGTCTCGGTTTCCATAGCGACGTCCACCATGCTGGAGGGAACGGAGAGACCGGCGGTTTTCGTCTCTACTCTGCTGGAGAGCTTCATGAAGTAATATGTCTAGACTCGGCCAAGGATTTCGACGTAAGCACGCTGTTGACTTGTGGCTTGTGGTGTTTCCCTCTCATTGTGAATGTGTCTGGCAATGTACCTAACAAATGAATTTACTGGCGATGAAAAGATTTTAAGCAGAAAAGGAGGAGGAGGAGGAGGAGGAGGAGGAGGAGGAGGAGGAGGAGGAGGAGGAGGAGGAGGAGGAGGAGGAGGAGGAGGAGGAGGAGGAGGAGGAGGAGGAGGAGGAGGAGGAGAAACAGGAGAAGGAGGAACTAGAGAGGAAGTTGGATGAGAAGCATTGGGAATCTGGTATGACGGAGGGAGAGAACGATTATGTGGAAGATATATTGGAAGAGGATAGAATGGCAAAGGCGGCGGAAGATAAGGAAAAAACGAGAGAGAGAGAGAGAGAGAGAGAGAGAGAGAGAGAGAGAGAGAGAGAGAGAGAGAGAGAGAGAAGAGAGAGAGAGAAGAGAGAGAGAGAGAGAGAGAGAGAGAGAGAGAGAGAGAGAGAGAAGAGAGAGAGAGAGAGAAGAGAGAGAGAGAAAGAGAGAGAGAAGAGAGAGAGAAAGAGAGAGAGAGAGGGTGGGGTGGAGATGGGGGGTGGTGGAGAGGAAGAGAAGATAGAGAGAGGAAAAGATAGAACGAACAAATGGACGAAGTCATTTGATTAGGCTGTCGGTTCAATACAAGGACTCAGTATCACAAGTAAAAATGTCACAGTTCATAATGTAGACCTCCTTCTCTTAAAAGCATGGAGTAAACAGGTGCTCACACATTTTATTTCTCTTTTTCGTACTTAGAGAAACACTTCATCAAACTTTCTTGCTCTGTCAATCGAAAACAAATATGTAGTTTCGTAAGCTGGACACACGAATAGAAAATGTATTTCATCCTTGAATCTTTCGTTGCATTTAGGACACAAGAGCGCTGGAGTCTCAGAAGACAGTGTGTCCACATCCTTGAGATATTGCTCTAACTTTAGGTTGCATTTGAATACCTTGCAAGGGACATCTCTCGCTTGCTTGCATAACAACATTCATCGAGGCGACACAGCAGTCTGCTCTTTAAATCTTTTAAGAAATCGTTTTCCTCGTGGACCCTTTGTTGTCTCCGAATATGATGGAATTCATTATCCAATAGTATATCTCTTATCCTCATTGCCCAACAACAATCTACAGTATGTGTACCATCATAATTTGATTTTTGTTGTTGTATCTCTTCTCATCCATATTTAATTTCCCAAGGCAGTTTTTACACCGCAGAGTACAGCAGAAATATACAAATATCATAGCGTACATGGATAGCATCATGTATCACCATAAATCATTAAGTCAGGCATTCGTTTTGACACACTGTGAAAACCTTTTATCATAACTGCTCACTCCCCAAATCTCTGCTCTATAATGTAATATTGGTTGGATTTGAACATCACATACCCTAAAGATGACACTAGGTGATGCCCTTTGACTGATAAATTGCTTGCGCCACATTGTATTTTGTGGGGAATGTTATTCCAAATAGGTATACATGTACTTAATTACTACCGCAAGCTTTTCTCCCCCAACATGCCAGTGTTCATGAGCCGTTAGATGACCTCCTAGGCGGAACACCGCCACTCTAGAGTTTGTCATATTGAGTCTCAGTCCAACAGACTCTGCTGAACTCTTTGTAGTGTCTAATTGGTTCTGTAGACCTATGTGTGTATCAGACAGGACAATAACATCATCGGCAAAAAGGAGAAAATAAACTGTTATGGTATCAGGTAGGAGAGAGAGAGAGAGAGAGAGAGAGAGAGAGAGAGAGAGAGAGAGAGAGAGAGAGAGAGAGAGTGAGAGAGAGAGAGAGAAAGAGAGAGAGATAGAGAGAGATAGAGAGAGAGGTTGAGAGAGAGATTGAGAGAGAGATTGAGAGAAAAAAGAGGAGGGGATGAGAGCACAAATACAAGGACAAAAAAAGATTTGAAGCAGTTTCATTTATGAGGTGCGATGTGTAACCCATGCCACGTGACAGACATGAACGATTCATTCCCCGCATGGCCCATACGTTTCCCCACGTGACAGCTTTCGCACGTCTTCCTTCCCTTCTTCGTTTTTCTACCGCAAGGCACGACTGGGCTCTGATGGCCACCTGCGTGTGCAACCTTTGACCTCTGACTACCCTAACGCTACCTGGTGGCTGGGGCGACCCCTAATGGGAAGGAAGATTCCACAACTCTCCCTGAGTGGCTCAGTGTCCGAGAAGTCTCTTCTAACGAAGGTCAAGGCCATTCAACCCTTGGATTCAGGACTGATGAAGATAGAGTTGGAGCAAGCCGGGTAGGTTCATAATGTGACTACAGCTTTCTGAATCTGTGCTCTATCCAGCATTCCACTGTGGAAAGTTTTAACTCGGCTCTGTATCTGATGTGTCAGATGAAAACATGCCATTACATCCTCCTTCCGCTGCATGGCGGCGACCGGGAATAAAATTCCCCAAATAAAAAGTATTTTAAAGATGAACAAATTCAACGTTGTTATCATCATCATTATTGATAGGGTAGCTTTTCGAGAGTCTGATGGCATAAAACAAGAAACATAACTTTTAAATCTGATGCAGTATTAGTCCCCTCTCAAAGGCTCACGCGCAGATAGTCTTCTTCCTCCTCCTTTTTTACCCTCGCTTCTTCCTCCTTCCTTCCTTTATTCTCCTCCTTCTCCTCCTCCCCCTCTCCCTCCTCCTCCTTCTCCTCCTCCCCCCCCCTCATCCTCCTTCTCCTCCTCCCCCTACCCCTAATCCTCCTCCCCCTCCCCCTCCTCCCCCTTCTCCCCTTCTAACTTCCTCCCCCATCCCCCTCCTCCCCTTCCTCCTCCTCCTCCCCCTCTTCCTCGTCCTCCCCCTCCTCTTCGTCCTCCTCCTCCCCCTTGTCCTCCTCCTTCCCTTCCTCCTCCCCCTTCTTCTATTCTCCTCCTCCTCCTCCTCCTCCTCCTCCTCCTCCTCCTCCTCCTCCTCCTCCTCCTCCTCCTCCTCCTCCTCCTCCTCCTCCTCCTCCTCCTCCTCCTCCTCCTCCTCCTTCTTCTTCTTCTTCTTCTTCTCCTCCTCCTCATCCACCTCCTCACCCCCTTCTCCTCCTCCTCTTCCTCCTCCCCCCATTCCCCCCTTCCCTTCCCCCTCCCCCTCTTCCTTCTCCTTTCTCCTCCTTCTTCTCCTCCTCCTTCTCCTCCTCCTCCTTCTGCCCGCTCCTCTTTCTCTTTCGTCTCCTTAGTCCCTACCTCTCCTCCTCCTTCGCTGTGTCCAGCTTCTGTGCCTGCTCCACTTCCTTTTCTTGTCCTCCTCCAGGTTCCCCAATGCCTTTGCCCCTACTCCATCGCATGCTCATCGTCACGCTGCCACGTCTGTCTCCATAGCTCTTCCTTCTTCATCCTCTGGTCTGCACATTCCTCTGGTCTGCACATTCCACTGGTCTGCACATTCCTCTGGTCTGCACACTCCTCTGGTCTGCACATTCCTCTAGTCTGCACATTTCTCTGGTCTGAACATTCCTCTAGTCTACGCATTCCTCTGGTCTGCACATTCCTCTGGTCTGCACATTCCTCTGGTCTGCACATTCCTCTGGTCTGCACATTCCTCTGGTCTGCACATTCCACTGGTCTGCACATTCCTCTGGTCTGCACATTCCTCTGGTCTGCACATTCCTCTAGTCTGCACATTCCTCTGGTCTGAACATTCCTCTAGTCTACACATTCCTCTGGTCTGAAAATGCATCTAGTCTGCACACTCCTCTGGTCTGCACATTCCTCTGGTCTGCACATTCCTCTGGTCTGCACATTCCATTGGTCTGCACATTCCCCTGGTCTGCACACTCCTCTGGTCTGCACATTCCTCTAGTCTGCACATTCCTCTAGTCTGAACATTCGTCTAGTCTACACATTCCTCTGGTCTGAAAATTCATCTAGTCTGCACACTCCTTTGGTCTGCACATTCCTCTGGTCTTGCACATTCCTCTGGTTTTGCAAATTCCTCTGGCCTTGCACATTCCTCTGGTCTGAAAATTCCTCTGGCCTGAACATTCCTCTGGTCTTGCACATTCCTCTGGTTTCTCATTCCGCTGTTTTCCTCGTCTCCGTGCCCACAGAACTGCGGATTTTATCAAACATGGAGTCATCCGCATGCAGTTTTCGCCTGGTGAACTTCTACTTCCTGGTGGTCAAGACAATCCTGGCTATCTCCAGAAGCATCTGCAGGGGTCAGAGGTCAAAGCTACCACCGTGACATTGCACACTGACAGTGTTCAACTGATGACGTCGGCGGATGACGTGGATGCGCAGATCACGTCAGATGAGTCCTCCAGCCGATCGCCTGGGTTGAAGGTCAAGTTGACAGGCTTCCAGGAGACTCATCGCCTTCATCCTTCTCTGTAA
>JAWQFJ010018438.1:10000-12500 GCA_034096865.1 Theodoxus fluviatilis
ACAAACTGGACAAGTACGCTGTAAAGCGGTAATTAGAGATTCAGACATGGGTGATAAACTGCTATATAAAATCACTACCCCTACCTGTATCTGTCTGTTTTATCATTACCTCTGCGTATTCCAGCATGAAGCCTACGGTGGATGTGAGATCTTCCTTGATGCCGGACTCTGCCTGCCTGAATGGTGACCTTCACCTTCACGGACACCTCCGTCTGGAGGACGTCGATCACCACAGGTCAGTCTGACCTCTTGTGACTTTAAGAATGACGACACTTTTTGTGTTGAGTTCATGCATCATCACCTCGTTCTCTCTGTGTCAGGTTGCTGTCAAGGATTGAAATAACAGACGAAAAAACGACTCGCACCATAGATGATAAACGGACACAAATGTTGACAATAAGTGCGTGTAAATAAAGCAGTCCTCCACCCCCACAAGAGCCGGGGCCCCCACATCCCTATGTGCCATTGCGCTTCCTTTAGGAAGACCTACTAGAAGTCCTCCCTCCGGAAAGCCCCCATCCGAACCCACACAGATGGAAAGCCATGCAGGCGGTCTTTATCCTAGCTGTAAACGTCGGTCTGTGCCATCCAGAGAGCTGCGCCGCGATCCCCAGAGGAGAACGAGTCGTACATACGGGTATCCCCAGAGGAGAACGAGTCGTACAGACGGGTATCCCCAGAGGAGAACGAGTCGTACAGACGGGTATCCCCAGAGGAGAACGAGACGTACAGATGGGTATCCCCAGAGGAGAACGAGTCGTACAGACGGGTATCCCCAGAGGAGAACGAGTCGTACAGATGGGTATCCCCAGAGGAGAACGAGTCGTACAGACGGGTATCCCCAGAGGAGAACGAGTCGTACAGACGGGTATCCCCAGAGGAAAACGAGTCGTACAGATGGGTATCCCCAGAGGAGAACGAGTCGTACAGACGGGTATCCCCAGAGGAGAACGAGTCGTACAGACGGGTATCCCCAGAGGAGAACGAGACGTACAGACGGGTATCCCCAGAGGAGAACGAGTCGTACAGACGGGTATCCCCAGAGGAGAACGAGTCGTACAGATGGGTATCCCCAGAGGAGAACGAGTCGTACAGATGGGTATCCCCAGAGGAGAACGAGACGTACAGATGGGTATCCCCAGAGGAGAACGAGACGTACAGATGGGTATCCCCAGAGGAGAACGAGACGTACAGATGGGTATCCCCAGATCCCCAGAGGAGAACGAGTCGTACAGACGGGTATCCCCAGAGGAGAACGAGTCCTACAGACGGGTATCCCCAGAGGAGAACGAGTCGTACAGACGGGTATCCCCAGAGGAGAACGAGTCGTACAGACGGGTATCCCCAGAGGAGAACGAGACGTACAGATGGGTATCCCCAGAGGAGAACGAGTCGTACAGACGGGTATCCCCAGAGGAGAACGAGTCGTACAGACGGGTATCCCCAGAGGAGAACGAGTCGTACAGACGGGTATCCCCAGAGGAGAACGAGTCGTACAGATGGGTATCCCCAGAGGAGAACGAGTCGTACAGACGGGTATCCCCAGAGGAGAACGAGTCGTACAGATGGGTATCCCCAGAGGAGAACGAGTCCTACAGACGGGTATCCCCAGAGGAGAACGAGTCGTACAGATGGGTATCCCCAGAGGAGAACGAGTCGTACAGACGGGTATCCCCAGAGGAGAACGAGTCGTACAGACGGGTATCCCCAGAGGAGAACGAGTCGTACAGATGGGTATCCCCAGAGGAGAACGAGTCGTACAGACGGGTATCCCCAGAGGAGAACGAGTCGTACAGACGGGTATCCAAACGTTCACAGACAAGCGTTCACACCGCGTGCTCGCAATGCCCAAACTCTCCTCCCAACTGGTCTTGACCATTTAGAGGCTCGCTATGAGCGCTCCTCTCTGCACGTGTTCGATACCTGTCCATACGAGTCGCTTTCCTCTGGGAAACGCGCTTTTGTCACGCCACCGACGCACGTGCGTGCGCAAGTGCACACAACACACACACACACACACACACACACACACACACACACAGAGGGAAGAAAAAGTTTGCATTCACACAGGGTGACAGACACTTTATGCAATCCGACTATCTTAACACACACGTGCATCGCCATTTGTCATTTCATGCGATAGTTACATTTAAATCCCCATGTCAGGTCGTGCGGGGAAAACCTTTTCCGATGAAAAAAGAAGTTCCAGATAAGGAAAGCATTCGAAGAGGGTGATATCATTCAGAGGCAGCACGAATAAACAAAGCATAGTTTTAAAACAAATTGGAAGGTAACAATTCAAGGAAGGTAGTACACAGACGTAATTATGCCACGGTAGCACACTTAGTGAAAATAACCAAATAAAGGAACACGTCCCGTTGCTAATAATTCAAGGGAAATAACACTCCAGCTAGTTAGTAGTTAAGGGGAGATAATACGAAGGATTGCTGAAATATTAAGGGAAATAAGAATGCTCTTGGCGAAAAGTATGAGTCTTTTG
>JAWQFJ010018438.1:20000-50000 GCA_034096865.1 Theodoxus fluviatilis
CCTCCCATTCCCTTCCCTCCCCTCCCCTTCCCTTTCCTCCCCCTCCCCATTCCTTTCCCTCCCCCTCCCATTCCCTTTCCCTCCCCCTCCCCATTCCTTTCCCCTCCCCCTCCCTTTCCCTCTCCCTCCCCCTCTCCATTACCTTCTCCCTCCCCCTCCCCTTCCCTTTCCCCTCCCCTCCCCTTCCCTTTCCCTTTCCCCTCCCTCTTCCCTTTCTCCTCCCCCTCCCCTTCCCTTCCCCCTCCCCCTCCCCTCCCTTCCCTCCCCTCCCTTCCCTTTCCACTCCCCCTCCCCATTCCCTTTCCCCTCCCCCTCCCCTTTCCCTTTCCCATTCCCTTTCCCCTCCCCCTCCCCATTCCCTTTCCCTCCCCCTCCCCATTCCCATTCCCTTTCCCTCCCCATTCCCTTTCCTCCTCCCCCTCCCCTTCCTTTCCCTCCCCCTCCCTTCCCATCCCTCCCCCTCCCCTTCCCTTTCCCTCCCCCTCCCCATTCCCTTTCCCCTCCCCCTACCCCCATACCCTTTCCCCTCCCCCTCTCCATTCCTTTCCCTCCCCCTCCCCTTCCCTTTCCCTCTCCCCTCCCTTCCCTTCCCCTCCCCCTCCCCATTCCCTTTCCCTCCCCCTCCCCATTCCCTTTCCCCTCCCCTCCCCATTCCCTTTCCCTCCCCCTCCCCATTCCCTTTCCCCTCCCCCTCCCCTTTCCCTTTCCCCTCCCCCTCCCCATTCCCTTTCCCTCCCCCTCCCCATTCCCTTTCCCCTCCCCCCTCCCCATTCCCTTCCCCTCCCCCTCCCCATTCCCTTTCCCTCCCCCTCCCCATTCCCTTCCCTCCCCTCCCCATTCCTTCCCCTCCCCCTCCCATTCCCTTTCCCTCCCCTCCCCATTCCCTTTCCCTCCCCCTCCCCATTCCCTTTCCCCTCCCCCTCCCCATTCCCTTTCCCCTCCCCCTCCCCATTCCCTTTCCCCTCCCCCTCCCCATTCCCTTTCCCTCCCCCTCCCCATTCCCTTTCCCTCCCCATTCCCATTCCCATTCCCTCCCCCTCCCATTCCCTTCCCCTCCCCTCCCCATTCCCTTTCCCTCCCCTCCCCATTCCCTTCCCCATTCCCATTCCCTTTCCCCTCCCCCTCCCCATTCCCTTTCCCCTCCCCCTCCCCATTCCTTTTTCCCATTCCCTTTCCCCTCCCCCTCCCCTTTCCCTTTCCCTCCCCCTCCCCATTCCCTTTCCCCTCCCCCTCCCCATTCCCTTTCCCCTCCCCCTCCCCATTCCCTTTTCCCTTTCCCTTTCCCCTCCCCCTCCCCATTACTTTTTCCCTCCCCCTCCCCATTCCCTTTCCCCTCCCCCTCCCCATTCCCTTTCCCCTCCCCCTCCCCATTCCCTTTCCCTTCCCATTCCCTTTCCCCTCCCCCTCCCATTCCCTTTCCCTCCCCCTCCCCATTCCTTTCCCTCCCCCTCCCCATTCCCTTTCCCCTCCCCCTCCCCATTCCCTTTCCCGATCCCCCTCCCCTTCCCTTTCCCTCCCCCTCCCCATTCCCTTTCCCCTCCCCCTCCCCATTCCCTTTCCCTCCCCCTCCCCATTCCCTTTCCCTCCCCCTCCCCATTCCCTTTCCCTCCCCCTCCCCATTCCCTTTCCCATTCCCTTTCCCCTCCCCCTCCCCATTCCCTTTCCCCTCCCCCTACCCATTTTCCTTCCCCTCCCCCTCCCCATTCCCTTTCCCCTCCCCCTCCCCATTCCCTTTCCCCTCCCCCTCCCCCCCTTTCCCTTTCCCATTCCCTTTCCCCTCCCCCTCCCCATTCCCTTTCCCCTCCCCCTATTTTCCTTTCCCCTCCCCCTCCCCATTCCCTTTCCCCTCCCATTCCCCATTCCCTTTCCCTCCCCCTCCCCATTCCCTTTCCCTCCCCCTCCCCATTCCTTTCCCCTCCCCCTCCCCATTCCCTTTCCCCTCCCCCTCCCCATTCCCTTTCCCTCCCCCTCCCCATTCCTTTCCCTTTCCGTCCCCATTCCCTTTCCCTCCCCCTCCCCATTCCCTTTCCCTCCCCCTCCCCATTCCCTTTCCCTCCCCCTCCCCATTCCTTTCCTCTCCCCCTCCCCATTCCCTCCCTTCCCCATTCCCTTTCCTCTCCCCCTCCCCATTCCCTTTCCCCTCCCCCTCCCCATTCCCTTTCCCCTCCCCCTCCCCATTCCCTTTCCCTCCCCCTCCCCATACCCTTTCCCTCCCCCTCCCCATTCCTTTCCCCTCCCCCTCCCCATTCCCTTTCCCCTCCCCCTCCCCATTCCCTTTCCCTCCCCCTCCCATTCCCTTTCCCTCCCCCTCCCCATTCCCTTTCCCTCCCCCTCCCCATTCCCTTTCCCTCCCCCTCCCCATTCCTTTCCCCTCCCCCTCCCCATTCCCTTTCCCTCCCCCTCCCCATTCCCTTTCCCTCCCCCTCCCCATTCCCTTTCCCCTCCCCCTCCCCATTCCCTTTCCCCTCCCCCTCCCCATTCCTTTCCCCTCCCCCTCCCCATTCCCTTTCCCCTCCCCCTCCCCATTCCTTTCCCCTCCCCCTCCCCATTCCCTTTCCCTCCCCTCCCCATTCCCTTTCCCTCCCCCTCCCCATTCCCTTTCCCCTCCCCCTCCCCATTACCATTCCCTCCCCCTCCCCATTCCTTTCCCCTCCCCCTCCCATTCCTTTCCCTCCCCCTCCCCATTCCTTTCCCTCCCCTCCCCATTCCCTTTCCCCTCCCCCTCCCCATTCCCTTTCCCTCCCCCTCCCCATTCCCTTTCCCTCCCCCTCCCCATTCCTTTCCCTCCCCTCCCATTCCCTTTCCCTCCCCTCCCCATTCCTTTCCCTCCCCCTCCCCATTCCCTTTCCCCTCCCCCTCCCCATTCCCATTCCCTGCCATTCCCTTTTCCTTTTTTCCCTCCCCCTCCCCATTCCCTTTCCCCTCCCCCTCCCCATTCCCTTTCCCCTCCCCCTCCCCATTCCCTTTCCCATTCCCTTTCCCCTCCCCCTCCCCATTCCCTTTCCCCTCCCCCTCCCCATTCCCTTTCCCCTCCCCCTCCCCATTCCCTTTTCCCCCTCCCCATTCCCTTTCCCCTCCCCCTCCCCATTCCCTTTCCCTCCCCCTCCCCATTCCTTCCCTCCCCCTCCCCATTCCCTTTCCCCTCCCCCTCCCCATTCCCTTCCCTCCCCCTCCCCATTCCTTTCCCTCCCCTCCCCATTCCCTTTCCCCTCCCCCTCCCCATTCCTTTCCCCTCCCCCTCCCCATTCCCTTCCCCCTCCCATTCCCTTTCCCCTCCCCCTCCCCATTACCTTTCCCCTCCCCCTCCCCATTACCTTCCCCCCCCCCCTCCCCATTCCCTTTCCCCTCCCCCTCCCCATTCCCTTTCCCCTCCCCCTCCCCATTCCCTTTCCCTCCCCCTCCCCATTCCCTTTCCCTCCCCCTCCCCATTCCCTTTCCCTCCCCCTCCCCATTCCCTTTCCCTCCCCCTCCCCATTTCCTTTCCCCTCCCCCTCCCCATTCCCTTTCCCCTCCCCCTCCCCATTCCCTTTCCCCTCCCCCTCCCCATTCCCTTTCCCCTCCCCCTCCCCATTCCCTTTCCCTTTCCCATTCCCTTTCCCCTCCCCCTCCCCATTCCCTTTCCCCTCCCCCTCCCCATTCCCTTTTTCCCTCCCCATTCCCTTTCCCTTCCCTTTCCCATTCCCTTTCCCCTCCCCCTCCCCATTACCTTTTCCCCCTCCCATTCCCTTTCCCTCCCCCTCCCCATTCCCTTTCCCTCCCCCTCCCCATTCCCTTTCCCCTCCCCCTCCCCATTCCCTTTCCCCTCCCCCTCCCCATTCCCTTTCCCCTCCCCCTCCCCATTCCCTTTCCCCTCCCCCTCCCCATTCCTTTCCCCTCCCCCTCCCCATTCCCTTTCCCCTCCCCCTCCCCATTCCTTTCCCCTCCCTTCCTTCCCTCCCCTTCCCCATTCCCTTTCCCCTCCCCCTCCCCATTCCCTTTCCCATTCCCTTTCCCCTCCCCCTCCCCATTCCCTTTCCCCTCCCCCTCCCCTCCCTTTCCCTCCCCTCCCCATTCCCTCCCTCCCCCTCCCCATTCCCTCCCTCCCCCTCCCCACTCCCTTTCCCCTCCCCCTCCCCATTCCCTTCCCCATTCCCTTTCCCCTTCCCATTCCCTTTCCCCTCCCCCTCCCCATTCCCTTTCCCTTCCCATTCCCTTTCCCCTCCCCCTCCCCATTCCCTTTCCCCTCCCCCTCCCCTTCCCTTTCCCTCCCCCTCCCCATTCCTTTCCCTCCCCCTCCCCATTCCCTTTCCCCTCCCCCTCCCCATTCCCTTTCCCCTCCCCCTCCCCATTCCCTTTCCCATTCCCTTTCCCCTCCCCCTCCCCATTCCCTTTCCCTCCCCCTCCCCATTCCCTTTCCCTCCCCCTCCCCATTCCCTTTCCCCTCCCCCTCCCCATTCCCTTTCCCCTCCCCCTCCCCATTCCTTTCCCTCCCCCTCCCCATTCCCTTTCCCTCCCCCTCTCCATTCCTTTTTCCCTCCCCCTCCCCATTACCTTTCCCCTCCCCCTCCCCATTCCCTTTCCCCTCCCCCTCCCCATTCCCTTTCCCTCCCCCTCCCCATTCCCTTTCCCTTTCCCCTCCCCATTCCCTTTCCCTCCCCCTTCCCATTCCCTTTCCCCTTCCCCTCCCCATTCCCTTTCCCTCCCCCTCCCCATACCCTTTCCCCTCCCCCTCCCCATTCCCTTTCCCTTCCCCATTCCCTTTCCCCTCCCCCTCCCCATTCCCTTTTTCCCATTCCCTTTCCCCTCCCCTCCCCACTCCCTTCCCTCCCCCTCCCCCTTCCCTTCCCCTCCCCCTCCCCATTCCCTTTCCCTCACCCCTCCCCATTACCTTCACCACTCCCCCTCCCCATTCCCTTTCCCCTCCCCCTCCCCATTCCCTTTCCCCTCCCCCTCCCCATTCCCTTTCCCTCCCCCTCCCCATTCCCTTCACCCTCCCCCTCCCCATTCCATTCCCTTTCCCCTCCCCATTCCCTTTCCCCTCCCCCTCCCCATTCCCTTTCCCCTCCCCCTCCCCATTACCTTTCCCCTCCCCCTCCCCATTCCTTTCCCCTCCCCCTCCCCTTCCTTTCCCCTCCCCCTCCCATTCCCTTTCCCTTCCCTTCCCCATTCCCTTTCCCCTCCCCCTCCCCATTCCCTTTCCCCTCCCCCTCCCCATTCCCTTTCCCCTCCCCCTCCCCATTCCCTTTCCCTTTTCCCCTCCCCATTCCCTTTCCCTCCCCCTCCCCATTCCCTTTCCCTCCCCCTCCCTCCCATTCCCTTTCCCTCCCCCTCCCCATTCCCTTCCCCTCCCCCTCCCCATTCCTTTCCCCTCCCCCTCCCCATTCCCTTCCCTCCCCCTCCCTCATTCCCTTTCCCTCCCCTCCCCATTCCTTTCCCTCCCCCTCCCCATTCCCTTTCCCCTCCCCTCCCCATTCCCTTTCCCTCCCCCTCCCTCCCTTCCCCTCCCCTCCCCTTCCTCCCCCTCCCTTCCTTCCCTCCCCTCCCCATTCCTTTCCCCTCCCCCTCCCCATTCCCTTTCCCTCCCCCTCCCCATTCCCTTTCCCCTCCCCCTCCCCGATCCCTTTCCCTCCCCCTCCTCCATTCCTTTCCCCTCCCCCTCCCCATTCCCTCCCCTCCCCCTCCCCTTGCCTCTCCCCTCCCCATTCCCTTTCCCTCCCCCTCCCATTCCCTTCCCCTCCCCTCCCCATTCCCTTTCCCTCCCCCTCCCCATTACCTTTTCCCTCCCCCTCCCCATTCCCTTTCCCTCCCCCCCCATACCTTCCCTCCCCCTCTCATTCGCTCCCCTCCCCTCCCCATTCCCTTTCCCCTCCCCCTCCCCATTACCTTTCCCCTCCCCCTCCCCATTACCTTTTCCTCCCCCTCCCCATTCCCTTCCCCTCCCCTCCCCATTCCCTTTCCCCTCCCCTCCCATTCCCTTCCCCTCCCCCTCCCCATTACCTTCCCCTCCCCTCCCCATTCCCATTCCCTTTCCCTCCCCCTCCCCATTCCCTTTCCCCTCCCCCTCCCCCTCCCCATTCCCATTCCATTTCCCCTCCCCTCCCCATTCCCTTTCCCATTCCCTTTCCCATTCTCACCCCCTTCTCTCTCTCTCTCTCTCTCTCTCTCTTCTCTCTCTCTTCTCTCTCTCTCTCTCTATCTATCTATCTATCTATCTCCCTCCCTCCCTCCCTCCCGCCGCTCAAATTATACATGTATTTTAAATGTATACTTGTCTCATGCCCTATTCATATTACTTTTAAGTTCAAGTATTACCAACTCCGAGCCATTTTGGTTTGATTTGTTGTGTATTTAGCACAAGAAGATTTTTAGAAAATAAAAGATTTCAAAACTGATATGCATATCATACACTCTGACAAATGGGCTTTTCGTAACAGAACGTCTCTGTTCACACGTTAATTTTGTAAAGTTCCTCCGTGACAGATGCAGAAACTATGTCCGAGCCCCTGAGTCAGTCACCTCTGGCTGTGGGAGAGTCCTACCCCCAAGGCAAGACTCTGACTCAAGTGCTGGGGCCACCGCTGGACTCTGGAGCCACACCAGAAAAGTGAGGAAGCCTCTTTGTGCCACCCTGTGGTCTCAGTTGACTTGTCTACTCTGCAGAGACCTGACAGATGATCCTCGTGGAGCTGACTGTCCCCAGGGAAGGCAAGATAGAAGAATGGCATTATGTCACGCTCGCCAAGTACGAATCTTTTGTCAACCACTTGAAATCCCGAGGGATTAGGACTTCTGTGTTTGCTGCCGAGGTGGGAACTAGGGGTTCTTTGGGCCACTCGGTTCAAAACGCTTGCAGACAATTCGGCCTCTCCAGTCGCCACTGCACTGGATTTGGATGAAGCGGTGCACCAGAGACCTGATCCCTACATCTGAGTGATAACAGAAGCAAGCAGGCTCTGTCCCATGACTCGTGCTAAACACAAATAGATTAGGACAACAGTCAGACATCTAGAACTATGACCAGGTGTTGCCCTCCTCCCGAGAGTGTCAGGAAGTTTTCAGTGCCGAAACACTTCCTGAAGGGGCTTTTCCTCTAAAGGCCGTCTGCTTAGTCACGTTCCGTTGGGAGTTTCCTGCCACCCCAGAGTTTTGAGGATGAATGACGGTCTCTAAGCGATCTGACCAAACGGTGGTGCAGCAGACAGATCATGCGTGCAGCAGACAGATCATGCGTGCAGCAGACAGATCATGCGTGCAGCAGACAGATCATGCGTGCAGCAGACAGATCATGCGTGCAGCAGACAGATCATGCGTGCAGCAGACAGATCATGCGTGCAGCAGACAGATCATGCGTGCAGCAGACAGATCATGCGTGCAGCAGACAGATCATGCGTGCTCAGACAGATCATGCGTGCAGCAGACAGATCATGCGTGCAGCAGACAGATCATGCGTGCAGCAGACAGATCATGCGTGCAGCAGACAGATCATGCGTGCAGCAGACAGATCATGCGTGCAGCAGACAGATCACGCGTGCAGCAGACAGATCATGCGTGCAGCAGACAGATCATGCGTGCAGCAGACAGATCACGCGTGCAGCAGACAGATCACGCGTGCAGCAGACAGATCATGCGTGCAGCAGACAGATCATGCGTGCAGCAGACAGATCATGCGTGCAGCAGACAGATCATGCGTGCAGCAGACAGATCATGCGTGCAGCAGACAGATCACGCGTGCAGCAGACAGATCACGCGTGCAGCAGACAGATCATGCGTGCAGCAGACAGATCATGCGTGCAGCAGACAGATCATGCGTGCAGCAGACAGATCACGCGTGCAGCAGACAGATCATGCGTGCAGCAGACAGATCACGCGTGCAGCAGACAGATCACGCGTGCAGCAGACAGATCATGCGTGCAGCAGACAGATCACGCGTGCAGCAGACAGATCACGCGTGCAGCAGACAGATCACGCGTGCAGCAGACAGATCACGCGTGCAGCAGACAGATCACGCGTGCAGCAGACAGATCACGCGTGCAGCAGACAGATCACGCGTGCAGCAGACAGATCATGCGTGCAGCAGACAGATCATGCGTGCAGCAGACAGATCATGCGTGCAGCAGACAGATCATGCGTGCAGCAGACAGATCATGCGTGCAGCAGACAGATCATGCGTGCAGCAGACAGATCATGCGTGCAGCAGACAGATCATGCGTGCAGCAGACAGATCATGCGTGCAGCAGACAGATCATGCGTGCAGCAGACAGATCATGCGTGCAGCAGACAGATCATGCGTGCAGCAGACAGATCATGCGTGCAGCAGACAGATCATGCGTGCAGCAGACAGATCATGCGTGCAGCAGACAGATCATGCGTGCAGCAGACAGATCATGCGTGCAGCAGACAGATCATGCGTGCAGCAGACAGATCATGCGTGCAGCAGACAGATCATGCGTGCAGCAGACAGATCATGCGTGCAGCAGACAGATCATGCGTGCAGCAGACAGATCATGCGTGCAGCAGACAGATCATGCGTGCAGCAGACAGATCATGCGTGCAGCAGACAGATCATGCGTGCAGCAGACAGATCATGCGTGCAGCAGACAGATCATGCGTGCAGCAGACAGATCATGCGTGCAGCAGACAGATCATGCGTGCAGCAGACAGATCATGCGTGCAGCAGACAGATCATGCGTGCAGCAGACAGATCATGCGTGCAGCAGACAGATCATGCGTGCAGCAGACAGATCATGCGTGCAGCAGACAGATCATGCGTGCAGCAGACAGATCATGCGTGCAGCAGACAGATCATGCGTGCAGCAGACAGATCATGCGTGCAGCAGACAGATCATGCGTGCAGCAGACAGATCATGCGTGCAGCAGACAGATCATGCGTGCAGCAGACAGATCATGCGTGCAGCAGACAGATCATGCGTGCAGCAGACAGATCATGCGTGCAGCAGACAGATCATGCGTGCAGCAGACAGATCATGCGTGCAGCAGACAGATCATGCGTGCAGCAGACAGATCATGCGTGCAGCAGACAGATCATGCGTGCAGCAGACAGATCATGCGTGCAGCAGACAGATCATGCGTGCAGCAGACAGATCATGCGTGCAGCAGACAGATCATGCGTGCAGCAGACAGATCATGCGTGCAGCAGACAGATCATGCGTGCAGCAGACAGATCATGCGTGCAGCAGACAGATCATGCGTGCAGCAGACAGATCATGCGTGCAGCAGACAGATCATGCGTGCAGCAGACAGATCATGCGTGCAGCAGACAGATCATGCGTGCAGCAGACAGATCATGCGTGCAGCAGACAGATCATGCGTGCAGCAGACAGATCATGCGTGCAGCAGACAGATCATGCGTGCAGCAGACAGATCATGCGTGCAGCAGACAGATCATGCGTGCAGCAGACAGATCATGCGTGCAGCAGACAGATCATGCGTGCAGCAGACAGATCACGCGTGCAGCAGACAGATCATGCGTGCAGCAGACAGATCATGCGTGCAGCAGACAGATCACGCGTGCAGCAGACAGATCATGCGTGCAGCAGACAGATCATGCGTGCAGCAGACAGATCATGCGTGCAGCAGACAGATCATGCGTGCAGCAGACAGATCACGCGTGCAGCAGACAGATCATGCGTGCAGCAGACAGATCATGCGTGCAGCAGACAGATCACGCGTGCAGCAGACAGATCATGCGTGCAGCAGACAGATCATGCGTGCAGCAGACAGATCACGCGTGCAGCAGACAGATCACGCGTGCAGCAGACAGATCATGCGTGCAGCAGACAGATCATGCGTGCAGCAGACAGATCACGCGTGCAGCAGACAGATCATGCGTGCAGCAGACAGATCATGCGTGCAGCAGACAGATCACGCGTGCAGCAGACAGATCACGCGTGCAGCAGACAGATCATGCGTGCGTCAAAAAAGATCGCTGCTTCGCATAGAAAGCAACCTATTTGCCGGCGACAAAACAATGGCGCAGCCTTCGATCAACCAATCAGAAAAGCGCTCCGGGAGAAACAACAGAGTCTCATGATGGTAGGCATGTTGTGCCATATAACTCAGTAGGACACAACACATGAAAGCAGAGTCTCATGATAGTAGGCATGTTGTGCCATATAACTCAGTAGGACACAACACATGAAAGCAGAGTCTCATGATAGTAGGCATGTTGTGCCATATAACTCAGTAGGACACAACACGTGAAAGCAGAGTCTCATGATAGTAGGCATGTTGTGCCATATAACTCAGTAGGACACAACACATGAAAGCAGAGTCTCATGATAGTAGGCATGTTGTGCCATATAACTCAGTAGGACACAACACGTGAAAGACGCTCGTCGCGTCGCACTGTCTCTGCGATGCTTCTTAATGGCACGTGTGTTGCTTGATGAGGTCGTGTGTTGCTTGATGAGGTCGAGTGTTGCTTGATGAGGTCGAGTGTTGCTTGATGAGGTCGAGTGTTGCTTGATGAGGTCGTGTGTTGCTTGATGAGGTCGTGTGTTGCTTGATGAGGTCGTGTGTTGCTTGATGAGGTCGAGTGTTGCTTGATGAGGTCGTGTGTTGCTTGATGAGGTCGTGTGTTGCTTGATGAGGTCGTGTGTTGCTTGATGAGGTCGTGTGTTGCTTGATGAGGTCGTGTGTTGCTTGATGAGGTCGTGTGTTGCTTGATGAGGTCGTGTGTTGCTTGATGAGGTCGTGTGTTGCTTGATGAGGTCGTGTGTTGCTTGATGAGGTCGAGTGTTGCTTGATGAGGTCGAGTGTTGCTTGATGAGGTCGAGTGTTGCTTGATGAGGTCGTGTGTTGCTTGATGAGGTCGAGTGTTGCTTGATGAGGTCGAGTGTTGCTTGATGAGGTCGAGTGTTGCTTGATGAGGTCGAGTGTTGCTTGATGAGGTCGTGTGTTGCTTGATGAGGTCGAGTGTTGCTTGATGAGGTCGTGTGTTGCTTGATGAGGTCGAGTGTTGCTTGATGAGGTCGTGTGTTGCTTGATGAGGTCGTGTGTTGCTTGATGAGGTCGAGTGTTGCTTGATGAGGTCGTGTGTTGCTTGATGAGGTCGAGTGTTGCTTGATGAGGTCGAGTGTTGCTTGATGAGGTCGTGTGTTGCTTGATGAGGTCGAGTGTTGCTTGATGAGGTCGTGTGTTGCTTGATGAGGTCGAGTGTTGCTTGATGAGGTCGTGTGTTGCTTGATGAGGTCGTGTGTTGCTTGATGAGGTCGAGTGTTGCTTGATGAGGTCGAGTGTTGCTTGATGAGGTCGAGTGTTGCTTGATGAGGTCGAGTGTTGCTTGATGAGGTCGAGTGTTGCTTGATGAGGTCGAGTGTTGCTTGATGAGGTCGAGTGTTGCTTGATGAGGTCGAGTGTTGCTTGATGAGGTCGAGTGTTGCTTGATGAGGTCGAGTGTTGCTTGATGAGGTCGTGTGTTGCTTGATGAGGTCGTGTGTTGCTTGATGAGGTCGTGTGTTGCTTGATGAGGTCGTGTGTTGCTTGATGAGGTCGAGTGTTGCTTGATGAGGTCGTGTGTTGCTTGATGAGGTCGTGTGTTGCTTGATGAGGTCGAGTGTTGCTTGATGAGGTCGTGTGTTGCTTGATGAGGTCGAGTGTTGCTTGATGAGGTCGTGTGTTGCTTGATGAGGTCGTGTGTTGCTTGATGAGGTCGAGTGTTGCTTGATGAGGTCGTGTGTTGCTTGATGAGGTCGAGTGTTGCTTGATGAGGTCGTGTGTTGCTTGATGAGGTCGTGTGTTGCTTGATGAGGTCGAGTGTTGCTTGATGAGGTCGAGTGTTGCTTGATGAGGTCGTGTGTTGCTTGATGAGGTCGTGTGTTGCTTGATGAGGTCGTGTGTTGCTTGATGAGGTCGTGTGTTGCTTGATGAGGTCGAGTGTTGCTTGATGAGGTCGAGTGTTGCTTGATGAGGTCGAGTGTTGCTTGATGAGGTCGAGTGTTGCTTGATGAGGTCGTGTGTTGCTTGATGAGGTCGTGTGTTGCTTGATGAGGTCGTGTGTTGCTTGATGAGGTCGTGTGTTGCTTGATGAGGTCGAGTGTTGCTTGATGAGGTCGTGTGTTGCTTGATGAGGTCGAGTGTTGCTTGATGAGGTCGTGTGTTGCTTGATGAGGTCGAGTGTTGCTTGATGAGGTCGAGTGTTGCTTGATGAGGTCGAGTGTTGCTTGATGAGGTCGAGTGTTGCTTGATGAGGTCGAGTGTTGCTTGATGAGGTCGAGTGTTGCTTGATGAGGTCGAGTGTTGCTTGATGAGGTCGTGTGTTGCTTGATGAGGTCGTGTGTTGCTTGATGAGGTCGAGTGTTGCTTGATGAGGTCGTGTGTTGCTTGATGAGGTCGAGTGTTGCTTGATGAGGTCGTGTGTTGCTTGATGAGGTCGTGTGTTGCTTGATGAGGTCGAGTGTTGCTTGATGAGGTCGAGTGTTGCTTGATGAGGTCGAGTGTTGCTTGATGAGGTCGTGTGTTGCTTGATGAGGTCGAGTGTTGCTTGATGAGGTCGTGTGTTGCTTGATGAGGTCGAGTGTTGCTTGATGAGGTCGTGTGTTGCTTGATGAGGTCGTGTGTTGCTTGATGAGGTCGTGTGTTGCTTGATGAGGTCGTGTGTTGCTTGATGAGGTCGTGTGTTGCTTGATGAGGTCGTGTGTTGCTTGATGAGGTCGTGTGTTGCTTGATGAGGTCGTGTGTTGCTTGATGAGGTCGTGTGTTGCTTGATGAGGTCGAGTGTTGCTTGATGAGGTCGAGTGTTGCTTGATGAGGTCGAGTGTTGCTTGATGAGGTCGTGTGTTGCTTGATGAGGTCGAGTGTTGCTTGATGAGGTCGTGTGTTGCTTGATGAGGTCGTGTGTTGCTTGATGAGGTCGAGTGTTGCTTGATGAGGTCGTGTGTTGCTTGATGAGGTCGTGTGTTGCTTGATGAGGTCGAGTGTTGCTTGATGAGGTCGAGTGTTGCTTGATGAGGTCGAGTGTTGCTTGATGAGGTCGTGTGTTGCTTGATGAGGTCGAGTGTTGCTTGATGAGGTCGTGTGTTGCTTGATGAGGTCGTGTGTTGCTTGATGAGGTCGAGTGTTGCTTGATGAGGTCGAGTGTTGCTTGATGAGGTCGTGTGTTGCTTGATGAGGTCGAGTGTTGCTTGATGAGGTCGAGTGTTGCTTGATGAGGTCGTGTGTTGCTTGATGAGGTCGTGTGTTGCTTGATGAGGTCGTGTGTTGCTTGATGAGGTCGTGTGTTGCTTGATGAGGTCGGTGTTGCTTGATGAGGTCGTGTGTTGCTTGATGAGGTCGTGTGTTGCTTGATGAGGTCGTGTGTTGCTTGATGAGGTCGTGTGTTGCTTGATGAGGTCGTGTGTTGCTTGATGAGGTCGTGTGTTGCTTGATGAGGTCGTGTGTTGCTTGATGAGGTCGAGTGTTGCTTGATGAGGTCGTGTGTTGCTTGATGAGGTCGTGTGTTGCTTGATGAGGTCGTGTGTTGCTTGATGAGGTCGTGTGTTGCTTGATGAGGTCGTGTGTTGCTTGATGAGGTCGTGTGTTGCTTGATGAGGTCGTGTGTTGCTTGATGAGGTCGTGTGTTGCTTGATGAGGTCGTGTGTTGCTTGATGAGGTCGAGTGTTGCTTGATGAGGTCGTGTGTTGCTTGATGAGGTCGTGTGTTGCTTGATGAGGTCGTGTGTTGCTTGATGAGGTCGAGTGTTGCTTGATGAGGTCGTGTGTTGCTTGATGAGGTCGGTAGTTGCTTGATGAGGTCGGTGTTGCTTGATGAGGTCGAGTGTTGCTTGATGAGGTCGTGTGTTGCTTGATGAGGTCGTGTGTTGCTTGATGAGGTCGTGTGTTGCTTGATGAGGTCGTGTGTTGCTTGATGAGGTCGTGTGTTGCTTGATGAGGTCGAGTGTTGCTTGATGAGGTCGAGTGTTGCTTGATGAGGTCGAGTGTTGCTTGATGAGGTCGTGTGTTGCTTGATGAGGTCGAGTGTTGCTTGATGAGGTCGAGTGTTGCTTGATGAGGTCGAGTGTTGCTTGATGAGGTCGAGTGTTGCTTGATGAGGTCGTGTGTTGCTTGATGAGGTCGAGTGTTGCTTGATGAGGTCGTGTGTTGCTTGATGAGGTCGAGTGTTGCTTGATGAGGTCGAGTGTTGCTTGATGAGGTCGAGTGTTGCTTGATGAGGTCGTGTGTTGCTTGATGAGGTCGAGTGTTGCTTGATGAGGTCGTGTGTTGCTTGATGAGGTCGTGTGTTGCTTGATGAGGTCGAGTGTTGCTTGATGAGGTCGTGTGTTGCTTGATGAGGTCGAGTGTTGCTTGATGAGGTCGTGTGTTGCTTGATGAGGTCGAGTGTTGCTTGATGAGGTCGTGTGTTGCTTGATGAGGTCGAGTGTTGCTTGATGAGGTCGTGTGTTGCTTGATGAGGTCGTGTGTTGCTTGATGAGGTCGTGTGTTGCTTGATGAGGTCGTGTGTTGCTTGATGAGGTCGAGTGTTGCTTGATGAGGTCGTGTGTTGCTTGATGAGGTCGTGTGTTGCTTGATGAGGTCGTGTGTTGCTTGATGAGGTCGTGTGTTGCTTGATGAGGTCGAGTGTTGCTTGATGAGGTCGAGTGTTGCTTGATGAGTTCGAGAGTTGCATGATGAGGTCGAGTGTTGCTTGATGAGGTCGTGTGTTGCTTGATGAGGTCGAGTGTTGCTTGATGAGGTCGTGTGTTGCTTGATGAGGTCGTGTGTTGCTTGATGAGGTCGAGTGTTGCTTGATGAGGTCGTGTGTTGCTTGATGAGGTCGTGTGTTGCTTGATGAGGTCGTGTGTTGCTTGATGAGGTCGAGTGTTGCTTGATGAGGTCGAGTGTTGCTTGATGAGGTCGTGTGTTGCTTGATGAGGTCGAGTGTTGCTTGATGAGGTCGTGTGTTGCTTGATGAGGTCGTGTGTTGCTTGATGAGGTCGAGTGTTGCTTGATGAGGTCGTGTGTTGCTTGATGAGGTCGTGTGTTGCTTGATGAGGTCGAGTGTTGCTTGATGAGGTCGAGTGTTGCTTGATGAGGTCGTGTGTTGCTTGATGAGGTCGTGTGTTGCTTGATGAGGTCGTGTGTTGCTTGATGAGGTCGTGTGTTGCTTGATGAGGTCGTGTGTTGCTTGATGAGGTCGTGTGTTGCTTGATGAGGTCGTGTGTTGCTTGATGAGGTCGTGTGTTGCTTGATGAGGTCGTGTGTTGCTTGATGAGGTCGTGTGTTGCTTGATGAGGTCGTGTGTTGCTTGATGAGGTCGTGTGTTGCTTGATGAGGTCGAGTGTTGCTTGATGAGGTCGTGTGTTGCTTGATGAGGTCGTGTGTTGCTTGATGAGGTCGTGTGTTGCTTGATGAGGTCGAGTGTTGCTTGATGAGGTCGTGTGTTGCTTGATGAGGTCGTGTGTTGCTTGATGAGGTCGTGTGTTGCTTGATGAGGTCGTGTGTTGCTTGATGAGGTCGTGTGTTGCTTGATGAGGTCGTGTGTTGCTTGATGAGGTCGTGTGTTGCTTGATGAGGTCGTGTGTTGCTTGATGAGGTCGAGTGTTGCTTGATGAGGTCGAGTGTTGCTTGATGAGGTCGTGTGTTGCTTGATGAGGTCGTGTGTTGCTTGATGAGGTCGAGTGTTGCTTGATGAGGTCGAGTGTTGCTTGATGAGGTCGTGTGTTGCTTGATGAGGTCGAGTGTTGCTTGATGAGGTCGTGTGTTGCTTGATGAGGTCGAGTGTTGCTTGATGAGGTCGTGTGTTGCTTGATGAGGTCGTGTGTTGCTTGATGAGGTCGTGTGTTGCTTGATGAGGTCGTGTGTTGCTTGATGAGGTCGTGTGTTGCTTGATGAGGTCGAGTGTTGCTTGATGAGGTCGAGTGTTGCTTGATGAGGTCGAGTGTTGCTTGATGAGGTCGTGTGTTGCTTGATGAGGTCGAGTGTTGCTTGATGAGGTCGAGTGTTGCTTGATGAGGTCGAGTGTTGCTTGATGAGGTCGTGTGTTGCTTGATGAGGTCGTGTGTTGCTTGATGAGGTCGTGTGTTGCTTGATGAGGTCGAGTGTTGCTTGATGAGGTCGAGTGTTGCTTGATGAGGTCGAGTGTTGCTTGATGAGGTCGTGTGTTGCTTGATGAGGTCGAGTGTTGCTTGATGAGGTCGAGTGTTGCTTGATGAGGTCGTGTGTTGCTTGATGAGGTCGTGTGTTGCTTGATGAGGTCGTGTGTTGCTTGATGAGGTCGTGTGTTGCTTGATGAGGTCGTGTGTTGCTTGATGAGGTCGTGTGTTGCTTGATGAGGTCGTGTGTTGCTTGATGAGGTCGAGTGTTGCTTGATGAGGTCGTGTGTTGCTTGATGAGGTCGAGTGTTGCTTGATGAGGTCGTGTGTTGCTTGATGAGGTCGAGTGTTGCTTGATGAGGTCGAGTGTTGCTTGATGAGGTCGTGTGTTGCTTGATGAGGTCGAGTGTTGCTTGATGAGGTCGTGTGTTGCTTGATGAGGTCGAGTGTTGCTTGATGAGGTCGAGTGTTGCTTGATGAGGTCGAGTGTTGCTTGATGAGGTCGTGTGTTGCTTGATGAGGTCGAGTGTTGCTTGATGAGGTCGAGTGTTGCTTGATGAGGTCGAGTGTTGCTTGATGAGGTCGAGTGTTGCTTGATGAGGTCGAGTGTTGCTTGATGAGGTCGAGTGTTGCTTGATGAGGTCGTGTGTTGCTTGATGAGGTCGAGTGTTGCTTGATGAGGTCGAGTGTTGCTTGATGAGGTCGAGTGTTGCTTGATGAGGTCGAGTGTTGCTTGATGAGGTCGAGTGTTGCTTGATGAGGTCGAGTGTTGCTTGATGAGGTCGTGTGTTGCTTGATGAGGTCGTGTGTTGCTTGATGAGGTCGAGTGTTGCTTGATGAGGTCGAGTGTTGCTTGATGAGGTCGAGTGTTGCTTGATGAGGTCGTGTGTTGCTTGATGAGGTCGTGTGTTGCTTGATGAGGTCGTGTGTTGCTTGATGAGGTCGTGTGTTGCTTGATGAGGTCGAGTGTTGCTTGATGAGGTCGAGTGTTGCTTGATGAGGTCGAGTGTTGCTTGATGAGGTCGAGTGTTGCTTGATGAGGTCGTGTGTTGCTTGATGAGGTCGTGTGTTGCTTGATGAGGTCGTGTGTTGCTTGATGAGGTCGTGTGTTGCTTGATGAGGTCGTGTGTTGCTTGATGAGGTCGTGTGTTGCTTGATGAGGTCGAGTGTTGCTTGATGAGGTCGTGTGTTGCTTGATGAGGTCGAGTGTTGCTTGATGAGGTCGTGTGTTGCTTGATGAGGTCGTGTGTTGCTTGATGAGGTCGAGTGTTGCTTGATGAGGTCGAGTGTTGCTTGATGAGGTCGAGTGTTGCTTGATGAGGTCGAGTGTTGCTTGATGAGGTCGAGTGTTGCTTGATGAGGTCGAGTGTTGCTTGATGAGGTCGAGTGTTGCTTGATGAGGTCGAGTGTTGCTTGATGAGGTCGAGTGTTGCTTGATGAGGTCGAGTGTTGCTTGATGAGGTCGAGTGTTGCTTGATGAGGTCGAGTGTTGCTTGATGAGGTCGAGTGTTGCTTGATGAGGTCGAGTGTTGCTTGATGAGGTCGAGTGTTGCTTGATGAGGTCGAGTGTTGCTTGATGAGGTCGAGTGTGCCTCTCCAGCGTGGAATGGAGGCACTATGCTATTCACAAGATTTGTTGGATTTGATTTGTCAATGATAATTTTGCGTTTATCAAGATATCGCCACTTCAAGTCTTCAAGGACTTAATATAAAGAACTAAAACACTCTGTCATACAAAGGAAACCCATTTTTTAAAGCCTCGTCTAAAGACAGAGAATTTAGCTCAGGGTTTCCACTATCTTACGTGGAATTGCTGGCTTCGGATAAATGAACAGAAAGGGTAAAATGCGAAGTGAAAGAAGAACATAATAAAATGACACAAATGTATTAAATCATATTCGTCCAGGTCATTGGACAATGCTAATGTCAAGTAAAAGATTATAGCGACGACGACGACGACGATGACGATGATGATGACGACGATGATTGATGATGATGATGATGATGATGATGATGATGATGATGATGATGATGATGATGATGATGATGATGATGATGATGATGATGATGATGATGATGATAAACGACGACGACGATAAACGCGACTACGGCGACTTGTATTATGACGATGACGACAAAGATACCTCCTACTACTTGCAGGTTGTACCAGTACAGATACAACGATGTGCAGTTTCCTCCTGAGGGCCGGGCCGATGCCAGCTGCCAGGATCCTCCCAGACCGTGCCAGACCAGCTGTGAGGTCTCTAAGAGTGACGACCCGAGGGACTGGTGCCAGCACAGAGCCATGACTCCACGCATGGCCATCCGTCTCAGTCGTCTGGTGGCCCTAGTCCGTCAGAAGTCTGCAGGTGTGTAGACAATGGCGTCCGTGCTTGGATTCCTTAAAATGCCATCTAATTCGATGTAGTTCCAGAAGTGAACGAGGACCGAAGAAGGTGTGGCCGCCTTCTGTTCGGGGATTGCTGCAAACCAACAGGCCTACCAACATACTGTTGCATACCAACAGGCCTACCAACATACTGTTGCACACCAACAGGCCTACAACATACTGTTGCATACCATCAGGCCTACCAACATACTGTTGCATACCAACAGGCCTACCAACATACTGTTGCATACCAATAGGCCTACCAACATACTGTTGCATACCAATAGGCCTACCAACATACTGTTGCATACCAATAGGCCTACCAACATACTGTTGCATACCAATAGGCCTACCAACATACTGTTGCATACCAACAGGCCTACCAACATACTGTTGCATACCAATAGGCCTACCAATATACTGTTGCATACCAACAGGCCTACCAACATACTGTTGCATACCAACAGGCCTACACTACGGCGTCACTAGAGGTAGTACAATGTAGCTCATTGTAGGGCCCAGACTTTCCGCGACTCCCAAACGAAAGAGCAGCCTTACATGACCAATCAGGACGTAGCCTCGACCTATTTCTCTCAAGTCTACACCAGACTTCAAAGAACGCAATCACTGAAGTGTATTTCGAACTTCGGACACTTGACAAACCCCTAAAATCACTTACGGGAACTCGAATCTTTGGCGAGGTAGGCGGAAGCTTCGCCCAATTAGAAGACAGCCTCTCTAGAGGAAACAGATCGTCCACAGACTTCTACTGAAACCTTGCATTCCATGTCGGGCGTTGATATTCACAAGGATGCACTATCTGGATGTGGCCATAGAAAGACAGTCCAGGCATACTCAAATCAAAACCCTCTTCAGTTGGAAAATGAAGCCATCATGTTTTTGATTGTCCCCTTTTAAAAGCGTGCTTGTGAAGAGATGTTGGGCAATGATAGACTACAGTGTTCAATACGAGTAGCTACGGAATATGTTGGTTTATTAGTTGATTTTGCACCGATTTATTTCCAGAACTGCGCACGCACATATGCACGCACGCACACATACACACACGTATATGTACACAGAGGCATGCATACAGAAACGCGCACACACGCACACTCACGAACGCAAGCAGCCATACATGCATCCACACACGCGCGCGCGCGCGCATGCACACTGATAGGTCTGTATCCGAATAACACCGATTACATTTTCTTCCAGATGTCAAAGCCGAAAGGTTGAGTGAGGGTTCATCCAGTGCCACAGACAGGTAAGAACAGTTCCTGCTTTGTCTGGGAAAGTTTCATGTGAACATTCTGCAGAGCTGCGGTTCCACATTCAATGTGATATATAGGAAGAACTCAAGCGTCTCAGCATGGCACCATTGTTCAAATGGCTTTCCGACTCATGAGAACTGGATACAAGCAAACTTTAAATGATAACGGCTTTCTTTTCAAGCGTTTCAGCACAATATTTTCCCCATGAGCCGATGTGCATTGTCTTAACTTGTGAAACTCGAGGCATCTTTGGCAAGCTTGTGCGCAAGTGCCAGAGAAAAATAAAATCATTTTCGGCTATGCAAAAAGTGAACATCTCTAATTACAAAATGTCTTAACAATTTTCAGTAACAAATGGGTCTTGATTTGATATGTGCTCAGCAGTTACAGTAATACACTTGGCGGGTAATATATCGCAAGATTCATTGAAGCTAATCACGAAAGACTGTATTTGATCATGGCAAAGTTGGCTTGTTTCAGGCAAACCAATACAGAAAGATTTGGATCAATCATTTCTCATCCATCACAGTAAAAACTTTCGTTCATGAGTCAGACCGGACAGATGGCTCTATCTCACGGCACAAGATGCATCTTCTACTGTTGATTTTCTTTATATCGTTTGAAACAGACCAGCCTTTATCATGTGAAGGGACTGCTGCCTTCTTGGTAGATTCAGATTTGACAAAGGTATTTTTCTCAAATGTGCAACCGTTGCTCCTCAGTGTCGGTACAAATTCCTGTTTGAAGCCTCCTTCACGCGTCTTTCATCGAATGAAAAGAGAGGATTTCAGATTTCAGTATTTGCCTTACATGTATTTCAAAAGTCCCTGACCTCCGCAAAGTTGTTTTATCTCTGTCTCTCTCTCTCTGTCTCTCTCTCTCTCTCTCTCTCTCTCTCTTTCTCTCTCTCTGTCTCCATGTCTCTATCTCTCTTTCTCCTTCTTTCTCTTTCTCTCTCTTTTTCTTTATCTTTCTTTCTCGTTCTTTATCTTTTCTCTCTTTCTCTTTCTCTCTCTCTCTCTGTCTCCATGTCTCTATCTCTCTTTCTCCGTCTTTCTCTTTCTCTCTCTTTTTCTTTCTCTTTCTTTCTCTTTTTCTTTCTCTTTCTTTCTCGTTCTTTATCTTTTCTCTCTTTCTCTCTATCTCTCTCTCTCTCTCTCCTCTCTCCTTCCTCTCTCCTCCCTCTCTCTCTCCTCTCTCTCTCTCTCTCTCTCTCTTTCTCTCTCTCACACACACACTCTCTCTCTCTCTCTCTGTCTCTCTCTCTCTCCTCTCTCCTTCCTCTCTCCTTCCTCTCTCCTCCCTCTCTCTCTCTCTCTCTCTCTCTCTCTCTCTCTCTCTCTCTTTCTCTAGCTCTCTCTCTCGCTCTCTCACACACACACACACTCTCTCTCTCTCTCTCTCTCTCTCTCTTTCTCTCTCACACACACACACACACACACACACACACACACGAGTGCGCGCGCGCACGTGCGTTTACTGACCTACGTAGAGGCCATTCGCTGGAAGCAGGAAAAGCAAAAGATGGCTGTTTTCTAATAGATAAGCGTTCGGTAAATGCGTTCTTGTCTGGCTTCTGGGTGTCCCTCCTACATCGCCATTACATCTTGTCTCTTGTTGCAGCGGACAGGCACTGGCGGTGTCGCTTCCTTCCGGTTCCCGTTTGGACGGGGACCAGTTCTCTGCCCTGGCCAAGCAAGCTGGCTTTGATTACGTCACTCGGGCCTCGTCTACGTCACTGAAGGTAGGGAGCCTCAGACATCTTTTACGATTCTTCGATGAAGCACTCGTTGGATGTCATCTAACCATCGCGGAATGACTCTAACACACGCTTGCAGCCACTCGAAGCTCCTCACATTAGTTAGAAACCATTGTCTGCAGCGCTTTCAATGCCTCTTTCTGTGGCTCAGCTAGGGACAGCGCCAAGCAGCCAAAAAAAACCACCAGTAAGCACGTAGTTTGGTACTTCTTTGAACTACTCCTTCATCTACTTTCTTTAACGTTAGTTCTCCTCATTCTACACGAGAAAGAGTCGCCACATCGGTCGTTTGCGATGAAGCTATTTTCTAAGACTAAGTGTTGAAGTAGTTTCGTCTCGAATCTTAAATTTTTAGAGAAACAGTTAGATGTCGGGATTGTGGCTACCCAGACACCCAGAGCAGATCTTGTGACTGCCATTCACCGTGAGGGTATGGAAATGACATGGAAAACAGGGATGTTTCATACTGCTTTTGTTATGATGTAATGATGTATTCCAGAACCTACACAGTGTTTCTATCTTGAGAAAATGGTAAATTGCAAAGCACTAAGTTACGTAAATGAAAAAAAACGGATCTTTAAGTGCAGTCCATGGATGGTTTTGATAGCAGTCCCGTGCATCAACACACACGCACAAGCGCACACACACATGCACTCACGCACGCACACACGCACGTACACACACACACACACACACACACACACATATATATATATATATATATATATATATATATATATATATATATATATATATATATATATATATCTGAAGTCCCTGTAGCCTTACCACGACCTTCCTAACTTCAAGGTCTATGTGAGACGCCAAGAGGGTTACCGTGCCAGACTAGTCCCCTACCAAGGCAACAGCTTCATCGCAGTCCTGTCCCCGTCGTCCGACTACGACCTTCCCTCTTCCAACGCCACGTCTTCACTGGAGGCTGAGGAAGTTGCTCTGGTGGACGGCCACGACCGCTCCCTGACCCTGTCCACGCACTACCGGGTGGGAGACTTTGCCCACCCGGATCACCGCTTCTTCCGCTTGAACCCAGTCCTCCTGGACTGCCTGGAGCTGGCTGCAGAGAAGCTGGGGTCCCCACCCCGGGTGGAGCCAGGGTGGGGCTACCGTCCCGCCTCCGTCAACCGCGTCAACTTGGCCTCCCGACACCCCGATGAGAGAGAGAATTTCCAGCGTGGGAGAGCCGTTTTCGTCAAGGTGGGTGTCATGGCGATGTCTGGAGCAGTGGTGCTGTTCCTGTTCTTCGTGTTGTGTTTGTTGATATTGATGTTATTGTTTTCCTCGTTTATTGTTTCTGTTCCTGTTTATTGACACTGCTGTTGTAGTCGATGTTGTTGCTGTTTCGTTTCTGTTCCTGATATTGTTTTTGTTGCTGTTAATGTGGATTGATTGTGTTGCTGTTATTTTTGCTATTTCTGTTATTGCGTCATGCAGTCTTCGTTGTTGTTGTTGTTGGTGTTGGTATTGTTGCTGCTGCTGCTGCCGTTTTTGTTGTTAATTGTGACGGCGACGACGACGACGATGACGATGACGATGACGATGATGATGATGATGATGATGATGATGATGATGATGATGATGATGATGATGATGATGATGATGATGATGATCGACGACGATGACGACGATGACGACGACGATGACGACGATGATGATGATGACGACGACGACGACGACTACGACGATGATGGTATTGATTGGGGTTTGCTATCACTACTGCTTGCGAAATTGCTGCTATTTATAAATGTACTGTTGTTTCTAGTGTTCATGTTGCTGTGTAGTGATGTACATGTAGTGTTGCAAAAATCTCCTGGGTTGCTGATTATGGCTTTGCTTCTTTGACTTCAGCCACTCTCAAACAGAAACGTGCAGGCAGGTCTTTTGAAAATGGCGACGGCGTTGGTGGGCATCTGCACACCGCTGCTTCTGCGCATCCACCGGAAGCTAGGAATGGGTTGCCATGGAGACATGCTCTATGTGGACGTGCGTGGCATGACGTCAGATGACGTGGACCAGGCACGCTACGTGGAGCTTTGGGACGCAGATAACTCCCAGCTGTACCAAAGCCTGACCCAGATAGTGACCCAGATTTCCAACGGTGTGTACACACGTGCAGTGTGCGGTTTAAGATGTTAAAGGCTCCTCTACATACTACTTTAGCATAAAAAGGGAAATTCTTCTTGTCTCATTTGATAATATTTGGAGGATTGTTTCATCATTAGGGGGGGGGGGGGGGGGCAGATTATGTCTAGGAGATGATGATCTCACCGTGTTCTGGAGCTAAGTAGAGTATTAATCAGTGCACACCTGATCATAAAATTAATCAATCTGCACAGTTATCTCGCTTTAATAATGTCTTTTGCTCCCATTGAGGTCAAAGGATATAAAGATCAGCTAAGATGTATTAAATGTTCTTGTGGGGTAAAACTTTGACAGATCCCTGTGTATTGATACCACTTCTTCGTACATTTACAAGTGCATCATATCTGGTTTGGTTCGATGGAAATTAATTCTGCCATGAAGATCGTTTAGAATGTGAGCAGAATGGAGTATGATGATTTTCTGTAATTGCTAAATTATATTGGTTGTGTACTATCGAGTAGTGAGAATAAGTGAGTGTTTTACCGTGCCTTCACTGTAAGTTATCTGTCCATTTCACCTCATTAGCAGTTCAGTCGCCTTCAAGGAAGGCTAATGGTGCACGTAGTGAAACGCCTTTATAACACTGCTATCAAATTTTAATGGGGAGAGTGCTTTACGGATTATACAGACGGGCAAAGTAGACAATAATTTTGGTATTCTCTGCTTGAAATCCACTCACCAGTGGGCTACATCCACATGAACGTTTGCTATCAAGCGATGGGAGGTCGTCTAGTGGAGAGTCTTTACACTGCGTGAATCCAGGTTATGGCGCCAGAAAAGAAAAGGTCGACGTGACACAATCACAGGAAGATCGGATGTCATGTTTGAAGACCTTTTCCATTTTATTGCTCGCTTGAAGAGTTACATGGGGGCCTTCTTCAAGCAAGGAGACTCCAGAGCAGGGTGACGGGCTGGCTGACCTTAGGCAGGGGTCACTTCTTAGGCTGGCTGAGGCTGGGTCTTCTCAGCTCCTAGGTCCCTTCTTCCTCACATGGAGAGCTAGTATTGTCTGCTGCCGCCGCTCTGCCCATCTGTCTGACCGCCCAAGCATCTGATGATATTGCAACATTTAACTACATGTACACTGGCTGATGGATATCTAGGTTTTAAAATACGTTCGGTAGGTAACCTTTTATGGGGGGACGCTGCCCAAAACGTTGCTATTGAAATTGTACATGGTCGTCTTTTTGCTAGCTCTCTTGTTCCCGGAGTCGATTGGGGGTAAGAACTTAAAACATCACCCTGCATGATTTATGACAAATAGAAATGAGGACTTACTCTCACAATAACCTGCTTTCGTGATTTTTCGTGTCAGTGGCATAAGCTAACCTACAAATGCCGATCAGCCTTAAAACACTACTCATTCATTCATTTGCTTTGTTGTTTAAATATTTATGAATTAGTAAATTCTGTGAACATCTGCATCCAGTCTCCAGACTCATTGTTCCCTCTCTGCCTCCAAGGAGGTCCAGTCATCGCACCTGCTTCAGAGACAAGGGCATGCAGGGAGCCAGAGCTGGGGGAGCAGCTGTCCTACTTCTCCTTCAGTGTCAGTCCGTGAGTATTGTCTGTGTGCAGGAGTCTGGGTCTGTCTATGGTGCAATGCCGACGGTCAGTTATTGGAGGTGTTTGTATTCATTTATTAATACACACACACAGACACACACACGCGCACACACACACACACACGCACACACGCACACACGCACACACATACACACACAGACGCACGCACGCACGCACACGCACGCACGCACGCACACACACACACACATACACACGCACACACACACACACACACACTCGCTCTCTCTTTCTCTCTGGCTGCAGATTTTGCACGGAATCGAGCAATGCGTGCCCAACCACGATACAGCGCAGGGAAGAGGAAGCAGACGAGATGACGAAGGGACTGAACGCCGTGCTGGGACAAGTGCTCTCCCTTTCTGCCATCTCCCAGGCCGTCAGGGAATGTCTGGTCGTCCACTGCGGCGGCTGTCTGGGCGCAGGTCCGTTGGCCGTGAGGTGTCTCTGGTCTGGCTCATGTCATTCTTGGAAAAGTGTTCTTTGCCTACTCTTTCAAACGCAGTGCACCTTTGCCAGTGGTAGCCAAATCCTCCGTATTTTCCTAAGATTCGCTATAATCCAGAGCATAGAAAAAGATCATTCAAAAAAATTGAATGGAGTGGTGATATTCGTGAAAGGTCACAATTCATGATGAATGAAGAGAAGAAAGATACCACTGGCAGAGCTTCTGTCTCCAAGTGTAAGCTCCTATATCGACCCCACATCTGAGTTGTCGCCCGGTAGAGCTGCAGAGCTACACATGCAAAACGATGATAGACTGAGACATCAGCGATGTGTCTGACATCAGGGATAACGTTTGCTTTATCTTCACATGCAATATAAATCTAACTGTGATATATTTTACTGCAGTTCACTAGTATTTACCATTCATCTTGATGGCGATTGCAGAACGATTTACCCAAAGACACACTCTTATAAAATTCAAATTACAGCGAGGTCAGCACCCCGTTTGTAATGGGAGTGTCGTCATACTTGCATGGGAAATACGAGAACTATCCATCGCACACGCAACCCCCCCGCGATTGCTCCCCAGGTAAATGTGTGGGCTTTTCAGGTGACATTTGGAAGAAAAAGCTGCACGCATGTGCAAAGCTGGTGAAGTTATTCTCGGAGTACGCCCCCTCCCCATGGGGAGAGACACAGGACAGTGGAGCCTTCCTGAACCCCCACACCCCCCAGTCCACCCTCCACGCCCTGGCCTGCCAGCAAGGCAGCCTGTGTCTGGAGAACACGCAGCTCTACGTGCTGGCCCGTGAGTGACTCTCCATAGAGCTTTGCGTCACTCTCCATTGAGCTCTGCGACACTCTCCATTGAGCTTTGCATCACTCTCCATTGAGCTCTGCGTCACTCTCCATTGAGCTTTGCATCACTCTCCATTGAGCTTTGCGTCACTCTCCATAGAGCTTTGCGTCACTCCATAGAGCTTTGCATCACTCTCCATTGAGCTTTGCGTCACTCTTCATTGAGCTTTGCGTCACTCTCCATAGACCTTTGCGTCACTCTCCATTGAGGTTTGTGTCACTCTCCATAGAGCTTTGCGTCATTCTCCATTGAGCTTTGCGTCACTCTCCATTGAGCTTTGCGTCACTCTCCATAGGGCTTTGCGTCACTACATAGAGCTTTGCATCACTCTCCATTGAGCTTTGCGTCACTCTTCATTGAGCTTTGCGTCACTCTCCATAGACCTTTGCGTCACTCTCCATTGAGGTTTGTGTCACTCTCCATTGAGCTTTGCGTCACTCTCCATAGAGCTTTGCGTCACTCCATAGAGCTTTGCATCACTCTCCATTGAGCTTTGCGTCACTCTTCATTGAGCTTTGCGTCACTCTCCATAGACCTTTGCGTCACTCTCCATTGAGGTTTGTGTCACTCTCCATAGAGCTTTGCGTCATTCTCCATTGCGCTTTGCGTCACTCTCCATAGAGCTTTGCGTCACTCCATTGAGCTTTGCGTCACTCTCCTTAGAGCTTTGCGTCACCCTCCATTGAGTTTTGCATCACTCTCCATAGGGCTTTGCGTCACTCTTCATTGAGCTTTGCGTCACTCTCCATAGGCCTTTGCGTCACTCTCCATTGAGGTTTGTGTCACTCTCCATAGAGCTTTGCGTCACACTCCATTGATGTTTGTGTCACTCTCCATAGAGCTTTGCGTCACTCTCCATAGAGCTTTGCGTCACTCTCCATTGAGGTTTGCGTCACTCTCCATAGAGCTTTGCGTCACTCTCCATTGAGGTTTGTGTCACTCTCCTTAGAGCTTTGCGTCACTCTCCATAGAGCTTTGCGTCACCCTCCATTGAGCTTTGCGTCACTCTCCTTAGAGCTTTGCGTCACCCTCCATTGAGTTTTGCATCACTCTCCATAGGGCTTTGCGTCACTCTTCATTGAGCTTTGCGTCACTCTCCATTGGCCTTTGCGTCACTCTCCATTGAGGTTTGCGTCACTCTGCATAGAGCTTTGCGTCACACTCCATTGATGTTTGTATCACTCTCCATAGAGCTTTGCGTCACTCTCCATAGAGCTTTGCGTCACTCTCCATTGAGGTTTGCGTCACTCTCCATAGAGCTTTGCGTCACTCTCCATTGAGGTTTGTGTCACTCTCCATAGAGCTTTGCGTCACTCTCCATAGAGCTTTGCGTCACCCTCCATTGAGCTTTGCATCACTCTCCATTGAGCTGTGCGTCACTCTCCATTGAGGTTTGTGTCACTCTCGATAGAGCTTTGCGTCACTCTCCATAGAGCTTTGCGTCACCCTTCATTGAGCTTTGCATCACTCTCCATTGAGCTTTGCGTCACTCTCCATAGAGCTTTGCATCACTCTTCACAGAGCTTTGCGTCACTCTCCATAGAGCTTTGCGTCCCTCTCCATAGAGTTTTGCGTCACTCTCCACAGAGCTTTGCGTCACTTTCCACAGAGATCTGCGTCACTCTCCATTAAGATTTGCGTCACTCTCCAAAGAGCTATGCGTCACTCTTCATAGAGCTTTACGTCATCTCCATTGAGTTTTGCGTCACTCTCCATAGAGCTTTGCGTCACTGTCCGTGCAACTTTACGTATATCCACGGAACTTTAACTAACTCTCCACGAAACTTCACATATATCCATGCAACTTAACGTATCTCCATGCGACTTTTCGTAACTCTCCACAGAGCTTTACATATCTCCATGGAGCTTTACTTATCTCTTCACGGAACTTTACGTAACTCCATGATACTTTCTGTAACTCTCCATGAAACTTTTTATAACTCTCCACGGAACTTACGTAACTCCATGAGACTTTACGTAAATCTCCATGAAACTGTATGTAACTCTTCACGAAACTTTACGTATCTCCACGGCACTTTATGTAATTTTCCATTAAACTTTACGTAACTCTTCACGGAACATATCGTATCTCCATGGAACTTTCTGTAACTCTCTTGGAACTTTTACCTACCTCCATGAAAAGTTGCGTATCTCAATGAAGCTTTACATATCTCTATAGATCTTTAAGTACTTCTCCGTAGAACGTGACATATCTCCATAGAGCATAACGTACCTCTCCTAGGAATGTTACTCCCTTTCCCTGGAACTTTACATAAATCCATTTAACTTTCTGTAACTCCACGGAACTTTGCATGTTTCCACTGAATATAAGTATTTTCACGTGACTCTCCGTTGACGACGGGGATGAAGCAAAAGAGGAGATGTAGAGAAGAACAAGTACAACTGAAGTGTAGGATTAATTCCGTCATCATCGTTGTTGTTGTTGTCGGAAGCGTCGTCGTCGTCGAACTGTCGTTATTCATGTTGTTGTTGTTGTTGTTGTTGCTTTTATATCTGCATTCCTCATGGCGGCCGTGTACTGCAGTGACTGCGCTACAAGCCAAGTACAAACCTGACCCCAGCAAGAGCAGAGAGGAGCTGTTGTACAGCGGGGAAGACAACCCTTCCCCACTTTTGGAGGTCATCCAACAGGAAATGGCCCACAGCGTGCAGGGCAATGTCAAGGTCTATTTGGAGCGTGAAAGTGACCTTGGTGTCCTCAAGGACACTCTCAAGGTAAGAAAGTGTTTGTAGAAAGACTGTGTACAGTCCAACAGTTCATTGAATAGTTCTGACAGAGCATAATTAGATTACCCGAAGCAGACACGTGAACGTGTTAGACCTTGTTTTTTTTTAACCTGAACAACTTCGTATTTACTTCGAGACCAAAAGGCATCATTCTCAACTTCTCTGTGCATTGCGCTTTGGAGGAACAGACATGCTACTACAAACATATCGATGACGCAATGTCTGAAAGACCGGAAAACATACACCCCCAGTCTGGTCCTAGGCAAATAACATGGAAGCAAATACAATGTCTGTTATACTCCAACATCTACTTTGCTCGTAGTAGCAAACATTTCTGTATTGTAGTTGATCTCAGGCAGTAAGTAGCACTCCTCACGTGACAAGTCATCATGGCCACCTGTGGCATATTTGCTGAAACCCATGTGTGGATTCAAGGTCTTAAGGCATAATCAGAGGTGAAACTTGTTGGTTACAGGTACAGATGATGTTACAAACTCTTACCATGTTGCAGGTGCTGATGGTGTTGTTACAGTTGATAAAGTTTTTACAGGCTTCGAGGGTAAAATAACAGTAACTGATATTATTGTTACAAGGAGGACCATTTGTGTGGCTACAGATACTGGTGGCGTTGCTACACGTAATGACAGCGAGGTTACAGTGACAGTTCAGTTGAGACACTGACAATGTGGTCACAAATACTGACTGTGATATGAGACACTGACCCTGTAGTAGCAGTCACTGAGGTATGGTTACTGGACATGATGGAATACTTACAGG